>WAAE01020586.1:507941-631436 GCA_013400495.1 Nicator chloris | reverse complement strand
CCGCCCTCACCCCGCTGTCGGCCGCCTCCTCCCAGCTCTCCGCGACCTCCTCATCTTCCATTTTAATTCCCGTCCGCAGCCGGGCCCGCGCCCCGCGCATGCGCGCGCCGCCCGCCAGCCCGCGCCCGGCAACGCACGCGCAGCGCGCGGAAAGGGCGGGAAGGGGCGGCGGGGACGCGGCGCCACAGCACCCCCTGGCGGCTGGGAGGACCGGGCTCGGGGCACGTATCTTGGTGTTGAGGCGTTTTCGCTTAATTTTTGTGTTTTCCTTAAATTTTGAGGTGTTTTCCCTTAGTTTGGGCGTGTTTTCCCTTAGAGGTATTTTCCCTTAATTTTGGTGTGTTTTCCCACCATTTTGAGGAGTTTCCCCTTAATTTTGAGGGGTTTTTCCTTGATTTGGAGGTGTTTTCTCTTAATTTTCGGGTATTTTATTTTGTTTTCCTTAAATTTTGGGTCTCTTCTCTTAGTTTTAGGGTGTTTTCTCTTAATTTTGAGGCGTTTTCCCCTAATTTTGGGTTATTGGACAAATCTTTCCCCCAATTTAGGATATTTCCACCACCAATTCAACCTCTGGTCCCTCCCGCAGACATCCAGGTGTCCGTGTGTCCTTCCATCCTCCCATTTGTGCCTCTTTATTTAAGCCCAAAACTGGTCTTATGGAGCACAAGGATCAGCTCCAGCCTTTAGAAACATCAAAAATTCCCCAAGACCCCATAATTTCTTAAGCCTTTCTCATTTATATACAAGATATTCACCACTCTAATGTTCTCCTTTGAGCTCCGAGCCATACCAAGGTTTTTGGGGTGGGATTTGCATTTCTCTTCCTCGCTCAAAAATCAACTGTCCCTTCACTATCCTAAAAAAAGCCCCGATTTTAACACAGGGAGTTACAGAACCTGCCCTTAAAACCTTAACTTTTCCCCCAAATTCCCACCCAAGAGCCAGAGTTTGCCGACAGATGGCGACTGGATTCCTACAAATAACACAATAAACCTCTAGCAAAAAGAAATCCTGATCCCTGTGGTCTGCCCCGACCCTGAGACTCCCGCTCCCCTGCCAAGCCCAAAATTTGGGCAGGGAACCTCCGGACATCCCCATAGGTGGATTTTGCGGGGCTGTTTATCCAAGGTAGAACTGTTGGAGGGGATCTGGGGGCTGTGCAGTGCTCCAGGGGTTTTAAATCCTTGGATTTCAACTCTTTTGGCAGCTCAGCAGGGTGGAATACAGCGTTTCCCCTCCTTGGGAATCCTGCCCACGGAGCAGCAGCCTGGGACTGTTCCTGCTCATCCTCTGGGATTTTTCCAGAAGGCAATGGTCGGCTCGATCCGTTCCAGCATTCCAGCGGCGTTTCCTTGTACATTTCCTTCCATCCTGCTGTAAAAAATCCCCTTCCCAGCCATGTTTTACCCCGAACATCCCAAAAAACCCGGCGGGATGCGTTGGGAATGTGGCATTGATGGCTGTGTCACACCCCAAGGGTACTCACCTGGTGGAGGACAAACCCCACGTGTGTCCCCAGGTTCTCCCAGCCCTCCACAAGGCACCTGGGACACATCCCGTGGCTTCTGCCGGGTTCTCCCAGCCCTCCACAAGGCACTTGGGACATCCCACGGGCTCCTCCCCGGCAATCTCGGCTCTCCAAGAGGACTCTGGAGCATCCCCTCAGGCAGGGCGCGGGCCCGGGATGCTGAGCAGGCTCCTCCATGTGGGATGCGCGTCTGCGGGAGACAGACAGGGTGGCAGTGATTACCTTTCCCCTGGAGAATAATGTCCCCCACACAACTCGCCAGCGGGATCTGATGCCAAAACACAGCCCTGCACAGGGATGTTCCCGCATGGAATGGGCTGCACTCCCTCCTTTCCTCACCCCCATGGGAAGAGGGGCAGCACAACCCTCCAGGAACGGGTCACGTCCTGCCTCCCAGCTGAGCCCTCAGAGGCTCCAGGTCTCTGAAGGATACGCAGGGACATGGCAGGGCTGCAGCAGGCCCTAAGAGGCACCCCTGCGGGCAGAGCGGGTCCCCGTGCCCCAGCTGCGCCTCCCGGGGCTGTGGATGAGAGTGGGAAACCGCGCAGGAAGTGGGACAGGGAACGGGACCCACGGTGGCACCGCCGCCTCAGCGTCGACCTCCTCAACATGGCGGCACCGCCAACCCGCCTCTCCAAACATGGCGGCAGGACCAGCCCAACATGGTGGAGGGACCATCCAAACATGGCGGCCCTCACGCAGCACTGCGAAGCGAAAACCTGACCTTCCCATCATGGCGCCACCACAAGACCATCCCGTTCCCGCCCTATCATCACGTGACGCTAGGGGGCGGTCCCGCGCCTGCGCAGTGCGCGGCCGGCGCGGCCGGGGCAGCGGCGGGAGGGCGGGGAGGGAAGATGGCGGCGCCGGTCAGAGCCGTCACCGGGGCGACGCAGCGGCCCCGCCGCCCGCAACTCTGAGGGCCCGGCCCGGCGCGCCTCGGCCAGGTCCGGCGGCAGGTGAGAGCGGCCCCACCGTGCGGCTTCCCCGGGCGGGGCCGCTCCCTGGGGAGCGGGGCGGCGGGACGGGCCCCTCGGGGCGGGACAGGCCTGGTGTGGAGGGGGGCATATTTTGAGGGTGGGGGAGCCCCTATCCCGGCCCCTCACAGCGTTTTGGGGGGTCGCTGCGGAGGGCAGAGCCCATGGCGGGTTGTAGTCCCCTCTGGGAGGGGGGAAGCCCCTTCCCAGCTCTGGGGTGCGAGAGGAAGGCGGCCCCGGGGGCTCCTTCAGGGCGGGGGGAAAGCAAAGCCTGACCCCCTGAAAGCCACGTTGCCCCCTAAAAAAAGCCGTGTTTTCCCTCCTCAAAGCCGTGTTTCTTTTCAAAAAAGCCAAGCTTCCCCAAATGCCGTTTTTCCCCCTCTAAAATGCATGTTTCCCCCAAAAAAAGATATTTCCCCAAAAACTTCGTGTTTCCCCAGAAAAGCCATATGTTCTCTCGAAAAGCCACGCTTCCCTAGAAAACCTCGTGTTTCCCCCAAAAAGCCGCGTTTCTCTCTTAAGACCTGTTTTCCTCTGTTAAAGCCATGTTTTCCCCAAAACAGCCGTGTTGCCCCCCTAAAAGCCATGTTTGCCCCCAGACTCCATCCTTTCCCTCAAAAAGCCATATTCTCTCCCTCCCTCCAGAAAAACACAAACAAGCAAAACAAAAGAAAAGCCCAATTTTCCCCCTAAAAGCTCTGTTTCCCCAAAATTCAGTGCTGGCATGGGGCAGTGCCAAGGCACAGGCTGGCAGTGCCAAGGCACAGACTGGCAGTCCCGGTGGTGGGGGGAAAGGGCTTTTTTGGGGGGGAAAAACGGCTTTTAGGGGGAGAACATGGCTCTTCGGGGAGGGAACAGCTTTTGGGGGGGGGGGTAAACACAGCTTTTTTGGGGCAAATATGGTTTTTGGGGGGGGAAAGGAGCAGATATGGCTGGGGGGGTTCTGGGGGTGCCCCCAAAATCTCAGCTTAGGTTGGGTACGAGTGAAAACAAAGGTGAGGCTCAATCTGCGTTTGTTCTGTGTGTGAATACGCATCTCCCTTCGATGCGTGTGCCGGGTGTGTGTCAATCCCTTGATTTCCGTCCTGGAATCGCGGTGTCGGAGCAGCCGAGGTGCCCATCTCGGCTCCCCCGGCGACTTTGGGGTGTCGCTCCCCATTGTCTCTGCTGCCGATCTCCGCTTGGGGCTTTGGGAACGGCTTTATTTGGGATCGTGTTCTTGTCACGGCAGGGCTGGGCTGAGCAGCCTCTGCAGGGCTCGGCAGGAGCATTATCTCATCCTCCCGAACCTCTTGGCTTTTCCAGTCGGGTTTTCCAGTGGGGCCGGGCATTTCTCAGCAGGAGCCAGAGCAGGGCCGGGATATTTCGCTGTTAATGGCCTGAACTCCAGGGAATGCTCGGAGCAGGAACAAAAGGGGAGTCGGGAATGCTCGTCTGTGGAACGGGGATGGGAGATAACCCCGGGATCGCCGGGAATGTCGTTTGTGCTCGGATGGCTTTAATCATCCCTGGGAGCCAGCTCAGGTCAGCACCTGGAACTCATCCCCTTGGCTGAAAGGGATGGGAA
Organism: Nicator chloris; assembly: GCA_013400495.1. NCBI lineage: Eukaryota > Metazoa > Chordata > Aves > Passeriformes > Pycnonotidae > Nicator > Nicator chloris. Next base: position 627,364 of record WAAE01020586.1, on the reverse strand, counting down.
TTGCAGTGAATTCCCGTGGAGGAGCTGCTGACCTAAATCCACACCCTGGGTGGGAAGGGGCTTTTCTCCACCTGTCCTTCAGGAGCAGAGCCTCCCAGGGAAGCCGTGGCTCGGGGGTGGTGCTGTGGTGTCCTAACAAAATGCTTTATGTCGCGACATAGCCCCGCAGCCGGGGCTTGGCCCTTGTGGAGATCAAGAGCTAGAGTGGGAGGTTTCCTCATTCCCTCATTCCCACAGCCCTGGGTGTTCCCACCACCATCTCTCCTTCCTTTTCCTTATGCTGATGCCAGAGAAAGGCTGAAAACCGGGAGTTTTTTCCCCTTAGGTTGTGTCCCCCTGGGCTTGGGCTTTCCTTGGTGTCTCAACTGGGACAGAAGAGAGCAGAATTCCAGCTGTTTCATAGAATCCAGAAGGGTTTGGTTTAGAAGGGCTTTACAGACCATCCCTGCCATGGGCAGGGACACCTTCCCCTATCCCAGGTCACTCCAAGCCCCATCCTGCCGGGCAGGGTGGTGCCTGTCTTGCACACCGTGTTGTTCCATCGTGTTGGATTCCATCCTTTTCTCCAGGAGTTCTGTGTCTCTGTGCTCAGGCAGCGGCAGAGCCACATCCCGTGGTTGTTTTGGCATGGCAGGGATGTTTGTGCGTGTTTTTCCTGCTGCGCTCCCTGGAGTTTTCCCTGAAAGGTGGCTCCACCCAGGCAGCATTGCTTTTCCAGGGTGGCAGGTGAAGCTCTTGGATTTGGAAAGGCTCCGGATGGTTTTATCATTTTCTCTCGTGGGGTTTTTATTGGCAGCATGTACGATTTTAAATTTTAATTGGAGTTTACTTCAGCCTTTATTCCCTGGGACTCTGGTTTTCCCTGCGTTTGGCTGCAGGAGCAGCCCCTGAAGCAAGCTCACCTACAGGACACGTGTTCCTGCCCTGCCTGGGCTTGGAATGAAGGTGGGGTTGGTTTATTCCCACTGCTGAACGTGTGTGACCTTTGATTTTGGGATTTCAGCCACTGCATCGGGCACTTTTTGGAGAACTGTTTGCTCCTGGGAAGAGTGAGAATGTGCTCCTCATCCCATCCTTAATCTCGGGAAATGTAATGCATACAGCAGTCTGCACATCTGCCGGGAGTGACGGCAGCGGCAGGTTTGGAGTGAGAGCACAGGGATGGTCTGGTTGTGCATTCCCAGCACACGGCTGATCCGTGGAGTTCTGTTCCCAGGGCTTCCAAGAGGTGCGGGGTTTGGGCACAGCCTGCTCACATCCCAGCCACTTCCACAGGATGTGAGCGAGGGCTGCTGGAAAAGGCTTCCCACTCTCTGTGTAAACAGAGCTGTGCCTCCAAGGGAAGTGATTTTTTCCTCTGTGTTCTGTCAGGGCAGGCTTTGTTGGAAAACATCCATTCAGGATTTTCCTAAGGCTGGAGGTGGGTAAAGCTTCGGGCTGTGACTTGGGAGAGGCAGCATCACCTGGAGATGGCTGTGAGGGCTTAAGAAAGGTGTTGGAGCTGGAGCCAGGCTCAGGTTTGGCACAAATCCAGCTAAAAGCTGGAAAGAGGCCTCTGGGAAGTGCTGGTGTGCTCCAGGGGTGTTTCTCCTTCCATAGCGCGTTTCCCACCCTGAGTGGTGCCGCCGGTGTCTCTCCAGGCTGTCCCCAGCAGCATCCAGGCTGTGCTGCCAGGAACAGCCAGCACAGCTTGTGATGGAGTTCGGAAATCCAGGTCAGAATTCCTTTTGAACTTGCCTGTGTCGCTGCATCAAAGCAGAGCAGGGGTGACACATCCACGTGAAAATTGTGGCTCGTGTCGAGCAACCTGCAGGAATCAGAGCTCTTCCCATCAGGAATTTGCTGTTTCAGGAGCTGCTCTGGACTCTGTTCTCTCCCCCATTTCTATGGCAATCTTTAAATATTTATCTTTGCTTACTGAACTCCCACTGCAATATCCGTGACTGAGAATCCTCGTTTTCCCTCCATGGGAAACGTGGATGCAGTTCAGGCACAAGCAGTTGACAATTCCGATGCACTGCATCTCCCGCTGGATTCCAGAATCCTTTGGAAGCATTTCCCCGGCTCATTTTGTCTTGTGCTTGTGCAACTTTTTTCATGATTTGGGGTTTTGGAGGCTTAAGGTAAGTTGGCAGAGCTGCTTTTATTTATTTGGAGCGTCTTTCCCGGCCGGGGTGGATGGGGCTTGGAGCAAATCTAGAAGGTGTCCCTGTCTGTGGCAGGGAATGGGATGAGCTTTAAGGTCCTTTCTAAACCAAACCATTCCATGATTTTGACTTCCATTAGGTTTCGGTGGGCAGAAGATCATCTCTGGTTTGAGGAGTGATTTGTGGTTTTCTGGGTGAAAAAGCAGCTCAGAAATGTCAGAATCTCTCTGTGAAGTTGGGGTAGCTGTGTGAAGAACTGTCCATCCCCAGACTTCTCACATCAGGGAATCTGGGACATGGATTAATCATTCCACCTGGGTTTTTGTCACTCTGGAGAGCCTGCAGTGTGATTTATTTGTGCTTTAAAAGAGACTTATGAACGCTTTGGGTGCTGTTATCCTTGTGGCACTGAGCTTCCAGGGAAGGGGCTGGCCGTTGGAATTGGTGGCTTTTCTTGTCCAGATCTTGTGGCGGATGCACACTGGAACCTTTTGCCACCTGCCCAAAGCACCTGGAAGGAGAGAACCAGGTGCAGCTCCCTCTGGAGCAGCATCACTCACCCATGTAGAATTACTGCATTCAGTTCCTCTGAGCAGCCACCTTTAATCCGTCCTGCTCTTCCCAGAGCTGGTGTTGGGCCAGGTGTTTTCTTTCCCAGTCCCAACAGCTGCTGGGAATTCCTCAAACCTCCCAGACTTTTGGGTTTCTGCATACACGGGCTCGTTGTTTCTCAGGAGAGGCACAGGGGATGCTGTAGCCTGCTCTGAACAGGATTCCTGGATGCTTTGAGATCCCAGGGTTCCATAAGATGTGATGCTCAGGGATTTGTCCCGTTCTCCTGCTTGGAACGGTGCCGGTTAATGGTGCTTGTTTGGGTGACAGGATGGTAACAAAGGGACATCTTGGGGAACTCATTTTGTCATTGAATGGTAGAGATGAACTTGAACTTTGCACAACTTCCCTGAATTTTTGTTTGCTGGTTAACATAATATGGATTTGACTGTGCTTTTTTATTGTCTCTTTCTTAGTATTTGATATATAAGCCTCCCTAAACAGTCAGGCTTGAGGCATGGCACAAAGGATGGAAGGATAGCTCCTGCTTTCCTCATCTCCAATATCCAGTGCTTCTGCTTCTCCATGCATTGCCTTTCCTGTTAGCTGAGGAATAAGAAAATCCTGTACAAAATAAGAACAAATGCTCTTATTTATTCCGCTCAAATGAGTGGAAACTGCAGCAAATCCTCCTCCAGCCCATTGGGTGGGTCAGACTCATGAAATCTGTTTCAAATGGAATCCTGAGGTTGTGTTTTCCTGTCCTGGCTCAGTTGTGGTTGGGGTTTGCCTGGTGGTTTGTGGACGCTGTTCCCAGCCCCTGACACCTCCTTGTGCCAAGATTCTCTATGGATTTAGTCCCATTTTTCCCTCCTTTCAAGCCTGGGCTCCGAGGGCATGCAGAGCAATCCTTCCAGTTCTGTAATAACAGGATTGTGCTGCCACCACCCCGGGGCTGGTCTGCACCTCAGATCCGTCCCTTCCCATCTGCTTTACCCCCTCAAAGATTTCAGGCAATCCTCTGTTGCTCACTGCCTGCTGTTTGCTGGGAACTGGTTGGGATTTTCCCCCACTGAGGTGCTGATTTGGGGGAGAAATATGGAGGCGCAGCTCTGATTTCTGCTCTCTGTGATCAGGGACAGGATCCAGGGAAGGGCTGGAGCTGTGCCAGGGGGATTTAAGTTGGATCTCAGGGTAGGTTCTTCCCCCAGAGGGTACTGGGCACTGCCCAGGCTCCCCAAGGAGTGGGCACAGCCCTGGGGCTGCTGGAGCTCCGGGAGCATTTGGACAGCGCTGCCAGGGATGCCCAGGGTGGAATTGTTGGGGTGTCTGTGCAGGGCCAGGGGTTGGACTCTGATCCCTGTGGGTCCCTTCCAGCTGAGGACATTCCATGGTTCTGTACAAGACGTTTAGCAGGAGTGGAGCTCCAGGAGACCAGCGCCCAGCTCCACTGACAGGGAATCAAACGGATGCTGTCTGGCTGCAAAACACCAAGCTCACTCCAGCTCCCTGGGATTCTGAGCAAGGACGTGGGATGCCTCAAGGTCAGTCCTGTGGTGAAGCTGGTATTTCCCTCTTTTCCAGCCTTTGGCACTGCCCTTTGCCCACACCAGCATCTCACCATGGACCTTTAGGCTTGTAGGTTCTTTTCTCCATGCCCCTTGCACAGCACAGCAAGGGCTCGAGAGTCTGAAATTTGCAGAGGCTGGTGGGTGTCTGCCCTCCCTAATTCACATTTTCTGCTAAAAAAGCCCAGCCATGAATTCCAGCACCTTTGGACTTCACACACTCAAGCACCTCCATGGGGGTCAAGGACATGTTTAACACTGTTTGCTTTTCAGGAATATCACACTTTCCATCACCTTTTTAGGTTTTGGTTAGGGTAGCAAAGAATCATGGAATGGTTTGGGTTGGGAGGGACCTTAAAGTCCACCCAGCCCCACTCCCTGCCAAAGGCAGGGACACCTTCCACTAGCCCAGATTGCTCCAAATCCCGTCCAACTTGGCCTTGTGCACTGCCAGGGATCCAGGGACAACCACAGCTTCTCTGGGCACCCTGTGCCAGGACCTCCCCACCCTCACAGCGAAGGATTTCTTCCCAGTATCCCATCAGAACCTCCTCTCTCTCCATGGGAAGCCATTCCTCCTTGTCCTGGCACCCCAGGCTCTGGTAAAAAGTCCCTATTGCGATTCGTTCTCTTGATGGTTAGATGATATACTTCAGGAGACGGGGGTTGCTCATGGAAAACATGCTTTATTCTCAGGGGTCGTGGGTGTCAGCGTTTGCCATCAGTTGCTAGCTTAACTGCTGGCATGGTTCTAAGAGGGTTCCAAGAGAGTTCTAAGAGAGCGAATTTCCTGTTACAGTCTATTTTATCCTATTCTGTGTTGAATATTCTATTTACAGTAACCAACCGGTGTGAGACACAAATCCTATAGAATTTACATACAGCCTATGAGAACTACTACATTAGAATAAGGCACTACCTTCTTATGCTGATTTCTATAATCCCTTCTTCCTGCTATCCCTGCAGACCCCTTTTCTGCCTGGTCACTGGTATTGCTTAACATCCTGTCCCTGGACTGGCATCCCTTCCCATATCAAAAGTAACCGTCATTTCTACTTCACTCACTGGCCCAATGTTCTCCGAACCTACTGCTAAACAATCATATTTATAAGGTTTCCCTATATCACCTTCCCCAACAAGTCCCTTCCCATGTTTCTTGTCAGCTCCCTTCGGATATCTGTTTCCAGCTGTCTGCACATCCCTCTGAACTCTGGAGAGGCAGCAGCTCAGGGCAGGGAGCTAGAAACCTCTGCTCCCTGAATCCCAGTGCTGCAGAGGCTTTGATAACCCCAGCTTGTGGTGGATTTTGTTCCTTTACCTGAGAAATGGAGTTAACTGCTGGAAGGTGGAAGGCTGGAATGTTTGAGGCATTTCAGGTTGTGTCTCTGTGGCCAGACCAGGTGTCTGTCTGTGCTGGAACCGCTTTTGTTCCACCTGAGAGGGAAAATACCTTCCACTTTGTTTTGCTGTGTTTAGCAAACAGATCTGCCTTTAAACCCCTTCTGTGTTATCCAGCCCTGCTCCTGGGCACTGCTTGGGATGGTTAATCCCTGGTTGGAAGCTTCCATCAAAGGCTTCACCTCTGGAATGGCAGGGATGGGCGTGAAAGTGGAACACAGAGAGGTTTGATGTGAGACACAGCCGGGGACATCCCAAAAGCACCGTTTGGGTGTGTCTGACGCACTCCTGTGTCACAGGAGTTCAGTTCAGGAGGGGAGGGCAGTTTGTGGTGCTCATCCCCGATAATGGCCATGTGGAGATGGTGGTGGATATCCTGGTGTCCTGCTTGCTAACAAAAACATTGCGTCAGCGCCGCTGCCAAGTCAGCAGTGCGTCTGAAAGCCCGGGGTATCGATTCAAATCAAACCTTGGCCAGCCAGACTTCAATAAACTGGTTTTTTTCCAGTATATCTTTCTCTTTTTATGGCTTGAAAGTCAAGAGCCTTGAGCTCATCTCTCTTTGGGTGCAAGGTCTGGGGACTGTTCGTGACTTGTGTGTTTTCGTGGGGAGAGGAAGGTTGTGCTTGGTGAATCTGGGCTGAAGAATAACTTTGTTTATTGCAAAAATAAAACTGTTACCCACCCCCTCAACTCCTCCTTTGCCACTGCCTGGGGCTGGACATGAGCCAGGTATGCCCAGGTGGGCAAGAGGCTGATGGCCCCTGGCTGGTCCCAGGGTGTGGCACTTGGGCACATGGTTTAGTGGGGGCATGGTAGTGCTGGGGGAACAATGGACTCAATGAGCGTGTAGGGTTTTTCCAGCCTTACCAATTCCATGATCCTGTGATGGTTGTGTGAGTGCTGCCAAAGACCACATCATGATGGAGAACCAGAGGTTGGAGCATGAGCACCCACAGCAGGAAAACCCTGACCTTGACCTGGCTGTGCTTTACTTCTTTTTCCTGAAACTCCATCCTTCGTTCCCACAGCAAAACATTAAACCTGAGTTTTGCAGCAGTGTTGGACACCGGAATCCTGCCTGGTTGTCTCACCAGAGGTTGCCTGGGTTCTGTGGACAGCACTGCAGTGAGGTGTGAATGCTGGTTGTTCCCAGCCTCCGGAAGTGCTGGTGATTTCTGAAGGGAGTCGTGTGTCTGGCCCTCAATGGATTTTTGGAAACAAGGCTTACACCCTTTGCTTTCCCTCTCACTGATTCCTGATCCTGCTGCCCTCCTCTGCCTAATTCAACAGGAGCAGGAAGGTCTCAAAGATCCTGCTCTAGGATCCAGTAGGTTCAGGTGAGATATTGGGATAGATCCTTTGCTGTGAGGGTGGGGAGGCCCTGGCACAGGGTGCCCAGAGAAGCCATGGCTGCCCCTGGATCCCTGAAAGTGTCCAAGGCCTGGTTGGATGGGGCTTGGAGCAGCCTGGGCTAGTGGAAGGTGTCGCTGCCCATGGAACGTAGATGAGCTCTAAAGTCCCTCCCAACTCAAACCATTCCATGATTCCATGATCCTCAGTTCCCCAAGTCCCATAAGGCTGGAAAGGGACTGGGAGCATCCTCAGCAAAGGCAAGAGAGCTCAAATCCTGGAGACAGAGAAGGGAGAAGCCCGACTCTCCAATCCCGAGCGGTGCAGGGGTAGGAAATGCCCTTTTCCTGCTCCCCAGCTGTGTGGGGCTGCAGGAGCTGCAGGAGGTGGATGAGCTGCAGGGCTGTCCCAGCCGAGGAAGCTCTGGCACTCGCCTTTCCTGTGGCGCTGCCCGCGGGACACGTGGGGACCGCAGCTTCCGCCGGGGCCAGCGCCCCGGGAATGGTGCTGGGAGACGCCCTTGGCATCCCTCGGTTCTGCTGTGCAGAGAACAGACTTCAACAAAATAATCCCACAAGCCTCTAATGCAGCCCATCAAAAAATCAGGAATTAAGGCATTCAATATATTTTGTTAACGAACCCTTTCCTAAAATATTTCCACGTTTTTCATTTGATTATTCTGCCCGGGCGGTGGAACTGGACGTTGGGCTGGATGGAAATCCAGTTGTATTTTCAGGCTGATTTTTCAGATGAGCAGAAGTGGGCTGGATTTAGGTCAGTGGCCGTGTTTTCCTCGTGGTTCCGTTATAAATTCCCTTCAATTAACCAATTTCGGTTACTTTGGGAGATTTCAGGTGTTGTAGAACTCGGGGAATGCTGTGACATTCTCACGGGCTGTCCTCCAAACAATTAGCCACAGCTTTCCAAGAGCTTGTCCTGTGCTCCTGTGGATTAGGGAGCTCCTGTGCTCTCCTAGTGAAGGGAGGGGTGACAGCAATTCCCAGGATCTCCCAGTGTGTGTTTGCTCGGCATTCCCAATTGGGAATTCTTGCCAATAAATTATCCTGAGCAGGTTTCGATGAATGTTTTTATCCTGAAGAGTTCACCCTCCTACAGCGGATGTTACACCTGGAGGAACAGCTGCTCTTTTCCTTGGAAAAACCTCAATATTCCAGCCTCAAAGCCTTTTATTTGCCTGGTTAGGGGTTATTCCAGGTTTTGGGGCTTGCAAGGAGTTCAGTTTGCAAACGGAAAAGGATTTGTTCGCTGGGAAGAGGTGAGGATAATTGGAATTGGGGGCTTGGCGGGTGCCGGCAGAGGGAGTGTGTGAGCCCGAAATCCTCCTCATTTCCTACAAAGTTTAGGGGATTTCGGGAGCACGGGAAAAGGGAACAGCCGATTATTGCACCCGAGCAGCTGTTCTTGTGCTGCCAGGGCTTGGCAAGGCAGATTTTGGCAGGTTTGAAACAAATCCAACTCTTTTAAGGGTAATAATATTGTGCAAAAACATGAATATTCTCCAAATCCCAAATACATCCATAGCAAGTGGAGGAGTTGGTGGATGGTGGAGATTTTGGCTTTTTTCATGGCATTCTGCAGGGATATTTAAGGATTGTCTTTTTTGATGTGGAAAAGGAAATACAGAACTCACAGGAATTTTGTTTTCATGTGAGACATGTTTTTCATTTGAGCAAAAACAGGCTGGATTTTGGGTCAGTTGAAGTGTTTTCCTTGTGGTTCCATTATAAATTTCCTGCATATTTATTAAGATTTATTAAGATTTCATTAAGCTTTGGAGCCATTTATGAGGTTTTGTAATAATAATAATAGTGATAATAATGATGATTTCCTTACACACTCCTCAAGTGTGGTGTCATTAAACTCTGCTGCTTCCCCTTTTCCTGTGAACCCCACGCCAAAATGTCCCTCAAACACCAGCTCCCTGATTTGTATTCCACCAATAAATCTGGGAGAACCCCCCACAATTTCATTCTGGCTTTCAGTGCATTAATTTTGTGGGAAGACAGATTCAGCAGGATTTATTTGTAGGTTGCTGTGCTGTTTGTGCAATAAATCCTGCTGTGGAATGTCACATTGCTGCTTATTTTTTAACTGAAACCTTGGAAAAAAATGAGCAGAAATCTGGAGTAGCGGAGGGTCAGCTCATCACTGGGCTGGGAGGAATTCCTGGGATCTTGGTACCTTTTTATTACAGAAGTATCAGCCAAAATTCAGCTGCAGTGATGCCATTCCAGGACAGTGGGCAGCAGTAAATATTATGTAATTTGGATTTTTTTTTCCCCAAAGTCCCTAAACCCACTGTTCTAACAAGGAAAATCATCACAGGGAGGTTGTGCTGACAGAGAAATGTTGGAATTTTCAACCTTGCTGTTGGAATTTAGGAGTCCTTTCTTTTTCTGGGTGACTTGTATGAAAGAAAAACAATTTCCTGTTAGAAAAAAAAAAAAGGGGGGGGGAAAGCTGTTCTTTCAAGAACTCTTGGAATTGCCTTGGGATAAGGAGCATCCATGGTGCCAGTATTCCCGAGGTCTCACTCTGCACAGACAGGATATTGCTCATCCCACTGCTTCCCAGAGACTTTATTTTCTTTTTTTGGACTAAAATCTGCTTTTTTTTCCCATTGTTGAGTTTGCCCAGCAGTTGATTTCCAAAAGGATTAGTTCCAGCTGCTGCAGGTTTGGGAGGACTGGAAACATTGTTTTATTTAATGGTGTTTATCCCAATCCTGAATCGCGTGGTTCCTGTGGACCTTTCGCTCTCTGTGCTGCTGCTTTTATAAAATATCATGCTTCGCTTCAGAAATAATGTTGGATTTTCCTCTTTTCACCCCAGAAAAGGTCTTAGGGCTTCTTTTAGGGCAAAATCATGAGCAAGGAAAGCTGCAGGTGAAGTCCTTGATGGCACAGCTGGAGACACAAACATGAAAATATTAAAAATGTAGAAAGAATCCTTCCCATAGAGATAAGGTTTTTTTAAAAGGAAAAATGAACTGTTTCTGTCTGATGGAAGAGGATTTTTATTTGAACTGGGGCGGAGAATCGGCCAGAAGTGTGACTGTCCCTAAACGTCCCTGGGGACGCTGGCATGCGGAAGAAGTATTCCAAAGTATTCTAGTATACATTCCAAAGTATGAGGAAGAGTCTGGAGCAAGCTGGAGACAGCTGCTGCTTTCCACCCCTAAATTACCATCAGGGCTCCTGATTGCCAGGTGCAATTAAATCCCTCTCTCCTGGCAGCCCAAGCCCTTGGCCAGCTGGGGCTGGGTCCTTTCACACACCTGGAATGTTTTGTTCCGGGTGGGAACAGCGCAGCTCCTCCGCTGGCATTTGGAGGGAGCGTTTCTTGTGGCCTGTGAAAATGGGCATTCCCTGTGTGTGAAGAGCTCTGACTCAGGACCAGTGCTCAGCCTCTCATTGCCATTCAGCAGCTTTCCCTTTGAGGCTGTTTTTCATAAAATCCATAAAAAGAGGGGGAAAGAAGGCAAATGAAAACCCCTGCGGATTCAAGCACTTCCTAGAGCAGCTGGAAGTTGTGGAGAAGAGGAGGCAGCTTGGTATGGGAACCACCAGTGCCACCCATGCCTGAGCTTTGGGATCTTTGGGACCAGGAGAAGGGCCTGCAGGTAGGAAAACCTCCTTGGATCAAGAGGGGATTTGCAGGAGCAGGTTTTGAGCAGCACTTCAACCCGGTGGGGTTATTTTTGCCTGCACTTAATATTCCTCAGCAGTTCGTTCCAGATAATTACTTTAGGAATAAATAGCAGGTTCTTAACTAAGCTCAGGAGGGGAAAGAGGGAAAATTCAAGTGCTCTGAAAGGAGGAAAAGGATTATGAAATGTTTTGCCAGCTGGCAGAGACGCAGCTTTTAGGAAAGGGCAGGTAGATTCCATTGGCGCCGGCAGGGCTCTGCTTCCACTGCCCTTCCAGCGCTGATTCCTGAATGCCCCAAAACCTTCCTAGTGCTGGAATATAAAGGCATTTCTCTGGGACCAGGAGGGCTCTGGGGTGCAGAATATCATGGAATGTTTGGGGGTTGTGTTGGTATTTTCAGGGATCGATCCAATCCCAGAGTTAATTGGATTACAGCTACTTTGGGATGAGACACAACTGCTTAAATCTCTTGGTTGCAGCTCTTTGAGTGCCCAGAGATTCATTTTAGCCCAGGTACAAAGTGGAGCCCAGCACAGTGCAAGCAGAGAGCACCTGGAGAGCCAGGATGAGGGATGAAGCACCTCTTGCATCGCTCCAAAATCCAGGAACACTCAGTTCTGCTCCTGGAATAACCAGTAAAGGCCCAGGTGTGGGATTTTCCCCCATGGATCTGCTGAATTATTGGCAGCAGGAGCTGCTGGGATGCTTTAGCTCTTTCTTGCCAACTGCCTGGGTTCTTTTTCCTTTTTCTGTATTGGAGCAGGGTTTTAGGACAGGGCTTTGCTTTGCATTCCAGGGGTGGTTATTCCCAGCCCGCCGTTCCAAACAAAGTCCACATCCGTGGCAGGTCAAGCTTGGAGGGTTATTTTGACAGTGAGCTGCCTTTTGGGAGCTGAGTTTATGGCCTTGTTTTCCTTCTGAAAAAGAACATGGCGTGGGTGTGAAAACTCTGGGGATGGTTATTCCTTACGCTCAAACGTTTAGGAAACAAGGACTTACCAAAGGAGGTTCTTTGGAATATTTATAGTGTTATCAAGTGACTTGGGATGAAACTCAGTGGAGCTTCTCCATCCTCAGATATGCTATTTGAGCTCCTCCCGCTGTTTTAAAATCAGCCTTAAAGATCATTTTTGTTGTTTTGTGCCTGGGATCAGCCTGCCGTGTTGGGTTATTCCCGAGCCTGCTCCAGAGGATCCAGACTGGGATTTACTAGCTGGAAAACACCTCTTTCTAGTGGGTGCACATTCCTGCACTTCCCATTATGCCCTCCAGCAGGATTTGGGCATTACTTAGAGCACAAATAAAAGTTGTTGGGATCACACAAGGTCTTGACAATCCCCAGACCATTGCCATCCACGGGGTCCCGCTGTCCCTGGGCCAGAGGCAAACTCTCCTGCTCAGGGTTCTGGCACGGCTTGAGAGTGTGAAACCTCTGCCTCCTGGGGAGCTGCTCCTCGGGGTGTGAAACCTCAGAGTCCTGGGGAGCTGCTCCATGTTCCCAGGCTGGGAGGGAGGGACATACCCTCCTGCCCTTCTGTGTCCCAAGTGGGAGCCCAGTCCCATCCCAAGCTAGAGCACAGCCCCATCCCAAGCAGGAGCACTGGCAGCGCTGGCTCCATGCTGTGTCAGGATGGAAACTGACACAGGCGCTTCCCAGCCATGGATGCCTTTGCTTGGAAAAGACCCAACCCTCCATTCTTTCATTATTTTTTAGCACAACTCCACTTTTCCCCCCCCGTTCCCCCCCCCACTTTCCACCCCTCAGTCCCTGGGAATTTGTGCCTGTTCTGCTGCGTAAGGCGGGTTCCTGCCAGCAGCAGCAGCGCCCGTTGCAGCATTTGGGTTCCAGCCTCCCCTGTCACAACATTGACTCCAGCAGGGATTTCTGACACGGGAAACGTGTGGAGCATCTGCTGGGATGCGAGCTCCGTGCTGGATTCTGCCACGGTTCCTCCCAAAGATTGACAGCCCTGTGGATTTTCCAAAGCTGCTTCATCTGGGAACCTGACAGCAGTGGGGGCTGATGCTGTCGCCTGTCATTTTCCTGGGCATGAATTGGTTGCCATGGAAAGTTTTTCTCCTCTGTGTCTCTGCTGCCTGCCATTCCCAAGGCATGGGAAAACCCTGGCTTAGTAAAAGCAGCTCAGGTTATTCCTGATAAATAAACCATGTTTATAAATCAGGTCAATGACCTAAGCTCATGTGGTTTAACGCGATTTGTTTATCAGGGTATTTCTGTATCAGGATATTTCTATATCAGGATATTTATCCTGCTAAGTAACCCACATTAAACCATTACATCAATAACTTAAATTCCTTCCAGCTGTATTTTCTGGGATAGTTAGGGTTTGGAAAAAATAATGATAATATTCTTATATTGTAGGATGTATGGGAAAAGTTGTGTCTTTTCTTCCCTCTTGAGGAGCTGGTTTGTGTCCTGGCTTGCTGCAGATTGAATTTATCCTATGGACTGTGTGGATCTGCCTCCAATAATCCTGGTCAGTTCAGGATTGGGGGATGGCTGGGCAGACTCTGCCTCTGACTTGGGAGGAACTTAGGCTGAGCAATGCAAGAACAGGGAGCTTGCCCTGCTTTGGGTCCTTTCCTCGTGCCAGGAAAGGATAAAAAGGGAATTTCTGGAAAAGAAAGCCCCATGTCATCTCCAGGAGCTGTTACTGTGGTTTAGGCTATTGATCCAGGAGCACTCAGGGAGCAGCTGCCTCCCTGGTCTCTGCTCAGCCACCTTGGAAGGGAAAAGTGCTGCTGCTCTCCTCAAGACAGGCTGGCTACTTCCTGGGAAATGGAGTCCAGGGGTTTGTCTTGCAGTGACAGGCATGGGTTTAACCTCACATGGTGCCAGCTGCCCAGATCGGATACAGCCACTCGTTAAAGGTGGATTTATTTCATGATACATTTCTGTCATCGAGGTGTCACCTTACACTTGGGATGTTGGGAATAGCTGGAGATACCAGCTCTGATATCCCAGCCTTCCATCAGCAGTCAGTTCCGGGGGGATTTGCTTTCCTCACCTAGTGCCAGCCTGGGCTGTGTGCAGGTATTTCACAAATGAAAGGAAAAGGGGGGCAAAAACGAGGCAGGGAATTTTTCCCCCACAAGGAGTTGTTTGGGGTAAAACAGCCTCACTGGCAGAACAGGTTCCACAGGGTGGAGGGACTGTAAATGTCACTGTGATGCTGTCTCACCTCGGATGAGATTCCACAGGGATCCTTTCCCCATCCCAGCTGGGCCGCATGGTGCAGGGCAGGGTGGCGCAATGTCTCCTCATGCCCAGCGAGGGAGCAGCAGCTCCAGGGCTTTGGCTTTGGCTCTCTGCTTCCCACTGGAGGCAGCAGCAGGGTGGGGAGAGGTGGAATGACCTGGGAAAAGCTGTTCCTAAACCACCCTCAGCTGCTGCAAAACTGCAAAATCCACATCCTGCTCCCAGTGATTGCTGTGCCAGAGCCCTCTGGTGTGACACACACGTCTCGGTGCGTTTCTGGTGCTCCTGATCCTCCCTGTGACCTCCCCATTGTCCCTTTTCCCAGCTGTGACGTGGGATGCCATGGCCAGCTCCTCAGACAGTGACGATGATGGGTTCATGGCTGTGGATCCCGAGGACGCTGTGGTGGAAGGGACGATGGAGCAGGAGGATGAGCCCCACGCCGAGCTGGAGGTGGAGGAGCCAAGGCCGAGCTCCAGATCAATGCTGGAGCTGCCAGAAGAGGTTTTGGAATACATCCTGTCCTTCCTCTCTCCTTACCAGGAGCACAAAACTGCCGCTCTTGTCTGCAAACAGTGGTATCGACTGATCAAAGGTACAAGTGATGGCAGTGCATTTCTTTAATTGTGGTATTTGGAACCCAGCTCTCTTTTACCTTTGGCTCTTGTTTTCCCCTCAAACTCTGAAATCTGACTCCTGTGAAATCCCAGAGAAATCCTAACAGACATGGGGTCACTGGCTTTGCTCAAAGCAGGCCTATAGCTATGCAGAATTGAACCCCTCAGCCTCTCTCAGGGTAGAAAACCCAGAGAGGCCATGGATTCCAATCCTGGCAGTGTCCAAGGCCAGAGTGGACTGGGCTTGGAGTGACCTGGGATAGTGAAAGGTGTCCCCACCCTTGGCAGGGGTTGGAGCTGGATGAGCTTTGAGGGCCCTTCCAGCCCAAACTGAAACAAAGCTGAAGCCTCACGACAGAGCAGCTCCTTTGCTGCCTTTGAATGCTCCCAGTGCTGCACTGGTGACCTTGGATTGCAGCCTCCTCTCCAGAGCCCCTGCCAGTGTCCCATGGCTGATGCAGCTTTAATTGTGCTTCGTTTGCGTCTTGCTCAGTAATTAACATTCCCAAAGCTGCTGCTTTTGGCTGGAAACAACCCCGGCTCTGGTTCTTACAGCTCTGCTGGAGATAAGTGGAATATAAAATCTGCATGAGTAGAGATGTGCATATTCCAGCTTCCTGGAAGAGTAGCCCAGAGACAGAGATCCTTCCTTTGCCGCCACACAGCATTCATCCCAGAGCCTCGTGGGGGTATTTTAATGCTGCAGAAGTATGATACAGCAAATGAAGAGGGAAAATTTGGACAAGGATATGAGCAGAACCTTCTGCTTCATTTTATTTTAATACCCTCGGTGATTTCTGGTACGATTCTGTTGGGTGTACACTTTAATCAGGAGCTTCATTTAAAAAACGAGTTTCAGAGGAGAGCAGTTAAATCCTAGGAAATGGGACACGTTGGGGAATGTGTTCCTTCTGAAAAACAAGAGCAGGTATCAGGTGAGGAATGCCCTTGGCAGTTTATGGGCTGGTGGCTCATTTATGGATCTCTCCTAATCTGAAAGCATTGCTCAGATTCCAGGCATTTCCCACTTTGCCCAGAGCTGAATAGGCTGGGGGTTAAAAAAACACAGCTACCCCAGCAGGGACCATGGCCCAAAATGACTGCTTTTGTGCATCATTTTGGGGCAGCATCTGCCCACAGCCCTGGGGAACGGCTTTTTCCAAGTGCTGCAGCCCCAAGTGGCTGCTTGGCTGTTTCCTGGAGTGGCCTGCAAGGGATGCAGCTGGGATGGACAAACACCTGGGATTCACCCCAAAGGGATGTGGGAAACATCCCAGGAGCCAAGGGATGAGCAGCCCAAGGCACAGCGTGGCTTTGGGCTGTGTCACCTCTCAGGGGACAGATGGGCCCTTCTGGGGCAATTCCAGCCAGAAAAGGGTCAGGAACCACCACTTGCGAGCTGTGCCCAGAGAAGTCACTCAAGGTAAACAATTGATTTGTGTTCTCCTGGTTAATTTTACCTGTTTGCCAGGATACATCTGCTGTGCAGTCCTGGAGCTCACATTCCCTTTTCCGTGTGACTTTCAGGGATCAGCTCCTCGAGGCCCCTGTGCTTTTTTTTTAATGTAAAAAACCCCTTCCTGCTTTATATCCTAGAGTGGGATTTCTTGTTGTAGGTGTTCCTGGCACAGGGCTTTGGGAAAAACTCTTGACAGGTTGTGGCATCCTCAGTGCGGGTGCCACCAAGTGTCTGCTGAGCTGCTGCTGCTGCCAGAAACCTTCTTGAGACCCTTTTGCCTCCTCAGGGAGCAGTCTCTGGCCCCTCCCAGCACCCTCACACAGAATTAGTGGCAGCCTTGGAGCATCCCTGCTGATTTTTATCACTGATATCTCCTCTCTGACTTTTTTCAGATCCCTGGCCAATAGCTGCATTCACACTCTTAAAAATTGATTATTGCACTGAGGTTCCCAAGCCGGCACTGCCAGGGCCATCATGACCCTGGCCAGTGCACGCTGCTGATTTCCACATTTGCAGAGTTCCCTTGTCTTTATTCTCTTTAATCCTCCGCATTCGCAGTGTCTTGCTAACCCAAACACAGGCTTTGGAGCTGCTGTCACCGTGCAGGCACAGTTTGTTCCTGGGTTTGCTGATGGTGTTGTTCTCTCCCCAGGTGTGGCCCATCAGTGCTACCATGGCTTTATCAAGGCAGTGCAGGAAGGGAACATCCAGTGGGAGAGCCGCACTTACCCCTACCCTGGCACCCCCATCACCCAGCGCTTCTCACACAGTGAGTATCTCCTGGAATCCCCATGGGAGCTGTCTCCCTTGGGGCCGGCAGTGCCATCCTCTGGAATCCCCATGGGAGCTGTCTCCCTTGGGGCTGGCAGTGCCATCCTCTGGAATCCCCATGGGAGCTGTCTCCCTCGGGGCTGGCAGTGCCATCCTCTGGAATCCCCATGGGAGCTGTCTCCCTCGGGGCTGGCAGTGCCATCCTCTGGAATCCCCATGGGAGCTGTCTCCCTCGGGGCTGGCAGTGCCACACGTGTCTGTTGCCGTGGGTGTTCAAACCACGGCTGGGCCAACACTCAGCGCAAGAGAAGGGATTTGGGAGCTGCTGGTCATTGTGGGCTCATTGATCCTAGGAAATGTTGGTGGAGTGGAAGTGGGGTGGGATTGTGGCTTTCTGGTTGTGCAGCGATCTTTCTGCAGCTCTGCAGGTTGGAAAACTCTCCCAGATTGTGGAGTCAACCCTTAACCTAAACATGTCCCCAAGTGCCACATCCACATGCCTTTGGACAACTCCAGGGATGGTGACTCCAGCACTGCCCTGGGCAGTCTGTGCCAGTGCCTGACCACCCATTCCATGAAGGGTTTTTCACAATATCCAACCTAAATCTCACCTGGCTCAGCTTGGGGCTGTTGCCCTGTCCTGTCCCTGTTCCCTGGGAGCAGAGCCCGACCCCCCCGGCTGTCCCCTCCTGGCAGGGAGTTGTGCAGAGCCTCAAGGTCCCCCCTGAGCCTCCTTTTCTCCAGGCTGAGCCCCTGTGCCAGCTCCCTCAGCTGCGCCTGGGGCTCCATTCCCTTCCCAGCTCAGTTCCCAGCTCTGGACATGCTCCAGCCCCTCCTGATGGACCCAGAGCTGTCCCCAGGATTTGGCCTGAGCTTTGCATCCTTCTCAACAACCCCTCCCTCAGCCCCTGGACTGGAGTCATTCCCATCAAAACTCATCAAAGGTGAGTTTTGGGAAGTGCAGCACTCAGAGATGTGCACCAGCTGCTTGCATAGATCCTCTACATCTATGAGGAAAATTGGGGATTCTCCAATGTGCTGCATTCAAATCGAGCAGAGCTGCAGGTGGATTTGCTGACAGAAGGGAGCGATTCAGTCAACAGCACCACTCAATGTTTGGGTGAATTCTTCCCCTGCTTCCAGGATTTTGGAAGAGAACAGAAAGGGAAAAGATACCTAAACACAGTGCCTTTGTGGGAGATACTGAAATAAACCCTGTTCTTTGGAGTGCAGTAGCATTGAGCTGCCTCAGCTCCAACAAAAAAAACACGACAAAAATTCCATCCTGTGACTCCAGCACGGGGTCTGAGCCCTCTGGGCTCTTCCAGGAAGCAAATTGCATTTTTCTAAGGGAAGATAAACACAGTGCAAGCCCTGCCATTCCAAGAGCAGCAGGCATCACATTTTCATCTTCCCAAGCAATAATTTATGAGGCAGCCACTGTGCTGCCTCCTGCCAAGACAAGTCCAGGAGACGCTGTGGGGAGCTCTGGTGAAGTCATTGTGCTCCGCCGAGATATCCTTGCCTTCCCGAAGGATGAAAAGGCTCCACAGTTCACAGCTCATTTTTAGCAACGCTAGTGAAGTGCTTATTAACGACTTCACATTTGCATGTATTTCCCTTCAATTTTAGCAGCGTGTTTGCAACTGCTGAGTGCTCAGGCCAGCTAGAAATTCCCTGGAAAAGGCTCAGAGTTGCCCCAAAGAGCACTGTGTGCTTTCCTTTACCTGCTGCCTGCCACAGGCTTCCTGGCTCCAAAGTGAGTTGTCTCCCGAAATGCGCTGCCCTCGGAGCGTGTAATCCATATTAGCCTCGCTTGGTGACAGTGCCCCGGCTCTGCCCGGCCCTTGTGGGCACGGCAGCGTTAGTAATGCGCTTTGTGGGGACAAAGCTAATCTGGATTAACTTGTTTGCTGACTTAAACGGATTGGTTTGTGAGCAGTTGCCCAGATCTGCAGCCTCTGCTTTCCCTGCAGCAGCATTCCGTGCCTGCAGGCGAGATTCCAGCATTAAAGTGAAGCTACAAATCATCAGTTCTGGAAAGTCAAACTGAATCTCTGAACTGTCACCTAAAATGCCAAGGGATGACAGTGAACTGAGGTGGAGGGAACAGGAGGTTTGGGCAGTGGGGAGGGATGCAGGGAGGACTCACAAAGACCTTTTTGAGGGATGAGTGATAGGCCAGTTTTTGTGGGAAGATGTCACCGCCCAGGCATGAGTCAGGGCTGCCATCAAAGCTCTATCTGAGGCTCGCTCTCTCTTCCAAGAATTATTAGAACTATCCCAGAAGTGCTCGCAGGGAGCACAAAGAGACAAGGAGGGGAATTCTTAGCAGCTGGAGGTCAACCTGTCTGCTCTCAGTCCTGAAGGGAGGAATGGCAACAGTGCTCGATAAGGAATAATGAATGGAAAGTGCTGCCGTGGGGACTGCTTGGCAGGGATCACACAGCTGAAAACAAACTATGGACAAGCTGTTGCTTTTCCAGAGGATTTGACTGAAGCTGCAAAACTGCAGGACATGAAATATCAATAATCCTGGGTGTTTAGGGGCAGAAATCTTCCATATTTGGGGGTTTTTTTGCCTGATGCTTGCAGGAGTCACCCAGTTGTTTTATGTATGAACCTGCAAGGTCATAACAGGGCAATGAGTCACGAGGTGAAATCACTGCCCAAAGTCAGAAAATGATGTCAGGAGGCTCAGGAATGCAGAAACGGAAAAGCAGCAAAGGAATGCCGACCCTTGTGCCAGGAATATTGATCCTTTGCTGGAGGAGTGACTAATTTTAAGTACTGATTTATTGTTTTTGTTTCCAGGGAGCCTGGGGTTGGTGGCACCACCGGGATGAGTAATTATAGCAATTTGTGGGTTTGACAAACCTTTGGGAGCGGTGAGAGCTGGAATGTTTGTTTTACAGGATGGGCTGCTCCTGGAGCAGAGCTGCAGCTCCTCCCAGCACCCAGCCTTGCTCAATATCCCCGGATTTTTGGCTGCACCCAGGCCCTGCACTGTAAGGAGCAGGACAATGGCATTTTAGGGAGTGAGGAGATAGAGGTGGAGATGGAGATAGAGGGAGATGGGAAAGTTGGGGGTGCTCACCTGGAGAAGAGAAGGATCCAGGGAGACCTCAGAGCCCCTTCCAGTGCCTGAAGGGGCTCCAGGAGAGCTGGAGAGGCACTGGGAACAAGGAGTGGAGGGACAGGACACAGGGACTAGCTTCCCCTTGCCAGAGGGCAGGGATAGATGGGATATTGGGAAGGAATTCCTGACAGGGTGACCAGAAGCTGTGGCTGCCCCTGGATCCCTGGCAATGTCCAAGGCCAACACCAAGGACTGTCACCGTCCAACCCAAGGACCATGTGGGAATGGGATTTACAGCCCAGCCAGCTCCTTCCCATCTCTCCAGTGGGGAATACAACCCTTGAACCTGGATGGGTTAATTTACTTCATGTTGTCCAAGTTTCAGAAGTCAGTGTTCTTCAGTTATGGTTGCAGGGAATGTGCTTTCCATTTGGTTTTCCCTTCCCAGTCATCTCTGCTTTAGTTATCGGTTGCTCTGGGTGAAAACCTCCCATGATTCATTACTCAGGACAGGGGAGTCAGGAGCATGGTCAGAACCAGCTGCCTCTGCTCCCTCTGAGCATCAGTGTCTTCAAACATCAGAATTACTGATTCATTCCAAAGATGAGCCACTTTTCTGCAGTGCTGAAACTCTGGGGGTCACTGAATTTTGCTGTGATATTAAAAACCCCAACTAAATCCATACAGTGTTTTCCACCCAAAAAAACCCTAAAACCATCAGGGAGGTGCACAATTTCCCCCTGATTTATTCTACACTTGATATAAACATGTAATGGAATCACAGAATCTCCTGAGCTAGATCCACAAAGTCCAGCTGCTCGCCCTGCACAGAACAGCCCAAACAATCCCACTGTGGAATTCCTACAGGCTGGAATAAACGGCAGTTTTCATTGTGCTTGCTTTTTCCATTTTTTCCTTTTTTTTTTTTTTCTCAAGCTGCTCTGTCTTCTTTATCTTCAGCAGCTTAAAATTACTCTAAAAAGAAGTAAGAAAGCACAATCTCAATGATTTTGGTGTGGGGTTATTCCACATGGAGTTTTACAGGAAACCCAGAATTCTGCCCAGCCTCCAAGGCAACAAGCTGAGCAGGCCCTCCCTGCTCCATCTTTCAGTTCCCTCTTGCCAGAGGTACCTGGATGCTGCAGACACTCCTTGCCAAAGGAAGACACTTCCATGGATTTTGTTTTGCTGCAGAGCTTGTTTTGGGGCCAAAAGCTTTAATTTCCCTGGATATTTTGAGGGGTTGTCCAATGTGGTGTTCCCTCCCTGTTCCCCATCTCACTGCCTCATCCTTTCCCACAGGGAGCAGAGGGAATGCCTGTGTTTTACTGGGGCTTTTTAAATGAGATGAGGTGGAAGCCTGAAAAGAGAACAAACCCCCAGCCCTGGGTGCAGGGTCTGAGCTCTGAACTGGCTGAGGGAAGGTCAGTGAGCTGAGTGCCTTAATCACAGCTAAGCTAATTAATTACAGGCTTCTAAGGCAGTTTTCTCTGCACTTTGAGGAGCAGCTCTGCCTGAGGGGATAATCCTCTTGAGAAGGTTCTTGCTGGAGCTTCACCCTGCTCAGGGATACCCTGTGGTTCTGGGGAGCCAGGGCAACCTGGCTGCCTTTCTCCAGGGAGTAAAGGGCCTGATCTGTGTGTGAGCCACAGAGCACTGGCAGCAGCTGTGTGGGGCACAGAGCAGTGACAGTGAGGCACAGAGCAGTGGCAGAAGCTGTGTGGGGCACAGAGCAGTGACAGTGAGGCACAGAGCAGTGACAGTGGGGCACAGAGCAGTGGCAGCAGCTGTGTGGGGCACAGAGCAGTGACAGTGGGGCACAGAGCAGTGGCAGCAGCTGTGTGGGGCACAGAGCAGTGACAGCATCTGTGCTCTGTTGCAGGTGCGTGTTACTACGATGCCAACCAGTCCATGTACGTATTTGGGGGCTGCACCCAGAGCAGCTGCAACGCCGCCTTCAACGACCTCTGGAGACTCGACCTCAACAGCAAGGAGTGGATCCGGCCCCTGGCCTCAGGTGAGCCCTGGCAGCTCCCCCCATGCCTCATCCCTCCTCCCCGTGTCTCGGCTTCAGTATTTCCGTGTGTGTCTGAGCGTTATCCCACTGGGTTTGGGCTGCATCCCAGAGAAATACGGGTTTGTGGCAGACTCTGTGTCTTCAGCACCGCCTTGGGGGGTTTTCTCGGGAGCAGCTGGTCCCTGTCATGCAGGGTAAGGGACATTCCCTGCAGCCACCAGAGCCTGCCTTGGTAAGGCTGAGAAAATCAGGATTGTTCAATCTGGGGAAGGCTGAGAGAGTTGGGATTGTTCACGCTGGAATAGGCTGAGAAAGATACGATTTTTCAGCCTCGGGAAGGCTGAAAAATTGGGATTGTTCAGCCTGGAGAAGAGAAGGCTCCAGGGAGACCTCAGAGCTCCTGTGAGGACCTGAAGGGCCTCCAGGAGAGCTGGAGAGGGGACCAGGGACAAGGGATGGAGGGACAGAACACAGGGAATGGCTTCGCACTGCCAGAGGGCAGGGATAGATGGGATATTGGGAAGGGATGCTTGGCTGTGAGGGTGAGGAGACCCTGGCACAGCGTGCCCAGAGCAGCTGTGGCTGCCACTGGATCCTGGAAGTGTCCAAGGCCGGGCTGCAGCAACCTGGGGTAGTGGAAGGTGTCCCTGCCCATGGCAGGAGTGGCACTGGGTGTGTTGAAGGTCCCATTCAGTGATTCCATGGTGAGAGTCATTGTCCCAAAACTGAGATTTTCTTTGTTCATTTCAGTGGCCCCCACTCCAGGTATTTTGGGGAGTGGAGCTGACAAGCCTGTGCAGGTGGGAGAGCGTGGGAAAGCAGGTTCATTCCTGCTGTCCAGGCACCCTCAGCCAGGCAGGAAAACACCACAGATTATTTCCCACACTGGTTTTTGTGCTGGAAATGTCACCCACTACAGTTTGGTTTTTTCTTTTAATTTCTGAATTCTGCTAAAATAACTTTGAGGAAAGCAGAAGAATTGGGGGAAGCTCTTGGGGCAGGGGTGGGAAATCAGTGTTAAAGCAGCTGTTCTGGAGGAAGGAGAAAAGGAGCTTAGCATCCACCAGCACTCTTTTTTGGGCACAGAATTCCCTGTCCTGTGCTCTAAGTATTGTGGACTGCTCAGATATTGTTTATTTTCTTGTCTGACACTTGAAGTCCTCCAAAATCCAGGGAATAAGGAGATAGAGGTGGAGATGGATATAGAAGGAGATGGGAAAGCTGGGGGTGTTCACCTGGAGAAGAGAAAGATCCAAGGTGACCTCGGAGCCCCTTCTAGTGCCTGAAGGGGCTCCAGGAGAGCCGGAGAGGGACCTGGGACAAGTCCCAAGTGCTGGTGTCACCTGGGAATTTCCAGCTGTGAACGCCTCGTTTGGTGCTTGGATCTCCACCCACACTTCCCTTCGTGTTCTGATTTTTGTGTCACACAGCCCCTGTGAATGAAGGAGTTGTGGATTTAAACAGGGGGGAAAACAAACCCCCCATCCCTCCAAACGGGCTCCTGCCATCCGTCCTGCACTGCTGGAGCTCTCCCTGTGCTCGGGGCTGGAGAGGGGAGGATGATCAGGATCCTGGGCTGTGGGGAGCTCTGCTCTGTGCCAGGCCATCGATTGCTGCAGCCCAGGAGCTCTTCCCCCCCACCCCGGGTGTGGGGCACGGCTCGGAGCCACATCCCAGTGCCCTGCTGACAAACGGCGCTCCCAGAGAGCGGTGCTGTGGGAACGCGTGGCGAGGCCAGGTCCCACGGGAAGATCCCCCGAGGAGATGTTCCTGCACGCTGTCATGGGCGAGATGGGATCGCAGCTGAAACTGGAGGCCAGGGGCAGGGAGCGCTCTGGTTCCTGGTTTTCCAAAGGGATGAGTCAGCCCGGTGGGGTCTGACACAGCGCTTGCTCTTCCCTTGGGTGCCCTGAATGTGGGGGTTGGTGCTGCCTGCCTGAGAAAGGAGGGTGGCTGGAGGGGGCAGAAGCTGGGAGCTTTGAAATCCTGTGATGTAAATAATGCAGGAGAGGGTTTTTAAAAAAAAAAAACAACAGAGAGTTGACATTGATTGATTACCACTCGTTGTGTGTGCAGGCTAATTGCTGTGGAGGAGTTCCCACACCTGCCCCACAGACTCCAGAGGTCTGGAATAAGACACTGGCTCTTTCCCAAGGCCAGGTCTTGCTCAGAGAGGTTCCCTCGCACTCCATGTGTGCCCACGTTAAGCATCTTTAAGGAGTCCTGGGCAGGGAATGGGAGCACAATGTCTTGGACACAACTTCATCCCTTTATGAGAAGCTTTTCCAGGAGAAAACACCCTTTTGTTGTCGTTGTTGTTGTTGTTGTTTGTTCCTACCTGTTTTCATCTGGGTTTTCTGGCTCCTAGGCATGAGATGATGTCAGAGCTGGATTATTCCCCTCCAGCCCGAGCTGCTTCATCTGCAAGTAAATATTTAGCCTTCAAAGAAATAATTGGCCTGGGTTTCTTTCGTCTCAGAGATGGAGGAGGGAGATAATTACTTAAAAAACCCTAATTTTTGAGGTTTCAAAGTATTTTTTTGCTTAGGTGTGAAACAATGACTTTGACGTGTGACTGATGGGGCTGGAGCAGAACAGGAGAGTTGGTGCCTAGCTCTTCTGGAGAGCTTTTGGTGGAGTTGGAAGCTCTGCAAAGGAGGGTGGCAGGCAGCAGGATCTCTGTTTTCAGAAGGTGCCTTCCAACTCTTCCCTCAAGCTGTCCTGGCCATTGTGGAGCTGTTCCTACCCCTTCCCATCCCACGCAGGATCTGCTGGAGCAGGAGCAGGATAATTACCAGCCCCATGTGTGGGACGCTGCAGTGCTGTCCCACGGTAGGTGGTCCCTGGCAGGCAAAGGCCTTTTCCATGTGTTGGGGATGCTTTCCTTGCCCTCACTTGCACAATTAACCTGGGCAGTTGTTGGAATTTGAGCCCATCTGTGCTTAGGGGATCCTGATGGAGGACTGGTGGTGGTTTATGCTGGAATCTGTTTTTCTGGCTGTGAGGCCCCACTCCGAGTCCAGCTGGAACACACTGGTTTCAGTGGTGAGAGCCCCTGATGCTCGCCAAAAATGGGCTGAACAGGCAAGAAAGAAACCAAACCCTGTTTGAAACAGAGAGTCCCAGGACTTTCAGAACCTGGAGAGGCTGCAAGAATGCTGGAGATGGACTTTGGACAAGGGCCTGGAATGCCAGAGGGCAGGGTCAGATGGGATATTGGGAAGGAATTGTTCCCTGTGAGGGGCATGAGGCCCTGGCACAGATTGGAGGTGTCCAAGGCCAGGCTTGACAGGGCTTGGGGCACCCTGGGACAGTGGGAGGTGTCCCTGCCCATGGCAGAACTGGGACTGGATTGGCTTTAAGGTCCATCCCAACTCAAACCATTCCATGATTCCATGACTTCATGCAATGGGAGCTGCGGGGGGTTATGGTGAGGCCTTTGCTGATGCCTGGACTTGGCTGAGCCCTGGATCTGTGGCCCTGCTGGCAAGGAAGGTTTGTCCTGTTTCCATGCAGGTCTGTGAAACTCCTGGTGAGCTCCCAGCCATCCCTGTGCAAGGGGAGCTGCTGGAGGCTCCTGGAGAAGCTCCAGGCAGGTTGGAATGCGTCCATCTGAGCCTCCTGTCCACAACATCCTGCAGTGATAACTCACAGGCAGAGTTGGGAGTGTGTCCCCAGGCAGTCTCCTGCTGCCGTGCCTCGGCTGTTCCAGGCTGTCTCTCTGCAGGCTTTGTCCCTCCCTGGGTTCCTTGGTTCCAGTTCCTCAGAGTCCTGCACTTGGCCTCTCTCAGCCAGAACCACACCAGAAAACGCCTTTTTGAATTAAGGAAAAAAAGGCCAGGAGCTTTGCTCTCCCAGGGGCTTGTGGCACAGAGGTGAAAAGCTTTTCTCTTTAAAACTGAGCCTGTTGTGTTTATAATGTCAGCAATGCTGCTGGAATGACCAGGGCTTTGCAGGGAGAGGAATTCTTGCTGAAGTCCTATAGGATGTGCACTTCTTCCTCTTGGGTCTGTTTTATCATCCCCCTTCTGCTCCCACCTTACTGCAGCTGCCTGGGGAGGCAGGAGGACTGGGAAGGGCCCGTCCCTCCCTGTCCCTGTGTGTCTTCCCACTGCCAGGCCAGGATATCCCTCTCTGATCCCACAGGAGTTCAGGAGCCCCGGGGCTTCGCTTTTCCTGTTGCTGGGAGGAGACTCCTGGTGCCACTGCCCTGGGCCACCCTTGCCCCGACGCGGGCACCTCCCCAGGACTTCTCTCCTGGTGTTTTCTGTCCCTGCGGTCCCGCTGGGGAGATGGGAAAGCTTCTCATTTTAGGATTTCAGGATCAAACCAGGCTTGGAGGCAGAACTCCTCCGTGTGAGGCTTTGATGCTCTCTGTCCTCGCAGTGTCGGGCCGTGGCTGATCCTCCCTCCTGCTCTAGCCTGGGAATGAGCGGAGTCCCCCACCCCGGAGTTAGTGCTTAAACCTCCTGGGTGGCCTCAGCAGGACGCAGTAAAACCCCTCTGCCAGCGGTTCCTCTTGGCTCAGCTTTTCCCCCAGCCCCCTCCGTGCCGGCAGTGCGAGGATCAGGTTTCTCTTTGTGACTGAGGGAAGGTGCCTTTGATGGTGTTGTGTCAACAAAAGCAACAGCCCGAAGGAGGCAGGAGAGACTCGGGAGAGACTCCTGGTGTCAGATGTGGTCCTGGTGGAGCAACCTCCCCGTCGCTCGTGGAGCAGAGAGGTTTGTCCTTGACAAAGCTGTGCAAAAACCTTGCCCCGAGCTAAAAAGCCCAGCCTTGTTTTCTTCACCCCCTTATAGAAAACAGCGGCGAGTTTTCAAAACAATTTTCTTAACAGTTGGTGGAGTTTCACAGTGCTGGTCCCGCTCTGGAATGAGTTCCTCAGCTGGGATCTCCTCAGCTCTGGGAGCTTTGTGGAGCTGAAGGAGACACAGGAAAGGACTGAGTAGACTTCCTGAGGACAGGAGGTGGTGCTGGATTCTGCAGGATCCTGCAGGATCCCACAGGGTCCCGCAGGATCCAGCCCTGCACAGCCACAAACCAGAGCAGCACCAGCACTCAGGGAATGAATCCTACTGGGACAGGAGCAGGGCTGTCAAAGGGCTCAGGGCGAATCTGAGGAGTAAACAGAGGTGTGGGAATAGTGGGAAGCTCCTCATCTGTGGATTTAAACCCTCTGTGACTACAGATTGTGCAGCTCGTTCAGTTCAGGATCATGTTTTTTTCATCATTAGCTGTGTCCAGTCCTGGGCCCCTCAACTCAGGAAGGACCTGGAGGTGCTGGAGCATGTCCAGGGATGGGAATGGAGCTGGGAAGGGGCTGGAGCACCAGGAGCAGCTGAGGGAGCTGGGAAAGGGGCTCAGCCTGGAGAAAAGGAGGCTCAGGGGGGACCTTGTGGCTCTGCACAACTCCCTGCCAGGAGGGGACAGCCAGGGGGGTTGGGTTCTGCTCCCAGGGAACAGGGACAGAAGGAGAGGGAACGGCCTCAGGCTGGCCCAGGGGATGCTCAGGTTGGACATCAGAAGGAATTTCCCCATGGAAAGGGTGGTCAGGCCTTGGCAGGGTCTGCCCGGGGAAGTTTGGAGTGCCCATCCCTGGAGGTGTCCAAGGAAGGCCTGGACATGGCATTCAGTGCTCTGGGCTGGCGGACAAGGAGAGTGTTAGGCACAAGTTGGACTCGATAGTCCTGGAGGGCTTTTCCAACCTCAAGGATTCTGGGATTCCTTTTCCTGAAGAGCAGTAACTGAGGTGCTCTGCCCTGACCCCAAACTGCAGCTCTGTTCCCCTTGCAGTCACTTCTGTCACAGGGATCCCGGGCACAGCCTTACTTTGGGCATTAAAACCCCCAAAATCCTCACCTGACCAAAACTCTGGCTGCAAAATTCCCTTGGTGACCTTGCTGTGGTGCCCCATGGCCCTGTCCGATTGAAGGCAAAGCTCAGTTTTGTCAGAAACCTGGGATCACCTTGAGCTCACTCCAGCCGCTGCTGGCCTCCTGGGAGCCCAGGGGATCCAGGAGCTGATTCCTGGCATGGAGTAACCCCTCTAATTATTGCTGAGTGCCTGAGCCTCCAGAGTGGAGCAGGTGAATGGGGCGGATGGAAATCCCTCGTGCTGTGAGCAGTCTTGGTAAGCCTGGAAGAGAAGAAAGCTTTTTCCAGCTCTTTTCCTGATCTGGTTGGTTTTTTCCTCGTTGCCCTTTAAGTTTGGTGGCGGTAGAGTCTGTTCCTGCCTCTGCAGAGCTGAAAAATTCCATGGCTTTCCCACCACTGTCCAAAGGCTCTTGGAGTCCTCAAGCTCCAAGTGACTTGACCCCTTTGGAAGCTCAGCTTTAATCCTGTGAGCCTCCTGCCTGGAGCTTCCTTATCCTGCACTTAATTTCTTCCTTATCACACACCAAATTTTCTCCTGATCACACGCTTAAATTCTTCCTTACACACCCCTCATCTCTTCCTTATCCCACCCCTCATTTCTGCCCTTCTGGAGCAAAACTAGGACTTTTCAGGCTTTGTTCTGTGCTACCCTTTGGGGCAGAGGCTGTCCCAGCACAGGTTGCTTGGAATTGCTTTCTCCAGTTGAAATATATTGATTTTTTACCTCCTTTTTCCTCCTCCCATTTTTACAAGGAGGTAAGTGACTATTCCTGCCAAGCCTTGGACAGACAAACTCTCCAGCAATATCCCCACATATAGAGTTTGGACTCCGTTCCTGCCCTTGCAGAGGGTGGACTGGCAGCTCCGAGGTGGGGGCAGGGCTGTTCCCAGCCCCTGGATCCATCTGACGTTCATTTCTCGCTCTCTTTGCCTGGCTGGTTTTGTAGAACGTCTCTAATGGAATTTGTGGTGTTCAATATGAAATATCTCAAAGGCAAGAGATGAAAAATCAACCCAAATCAAGTGAAGGCTTTTTTTTTTCTCCTGTGTCAGCTGCTGCCTGGTTGGGAAGGTGCTGCTGGTTTCCAGGAGATTAATCCATGGGTTTAGGTTTACAGCTTGCACCTCCCCTCCCTTTGATTTGCCAGGCTCTGTCCTCCTCCAGCTCATCGTATTGCTGGCTGTGTTTAACCTCTGGAAGGTTTTTGTTGTCTGGCTCCAAACCACATTCCACTGGCATCCATCCTTGGATGGCCACCCTGCCGTGCCTGGCATGGATCAGTCCCAGGGACATGCAGGTACAAAACCCACGTGCAAACTGAGTGTGTGGTGAGCTGTTTGCAAGGACTTGTTCCACAGGTGCCTTCACTGAACCAGGCAGGAAAAGCCAAAAGATCCGTCCCTGGGATCCATCCCCGGGATCCGTCCCCTGCCTGGGAATCTGCTCCCTACAAACAAAGGCACCTGCCTGGAGAGGCTGGCAGGGCGAAGGGCTTTCCTGCTGAAGCACTGACTGTCAGTGGGATGGGAAATGGGTGAGGATCACCACCACCAGGGAAAAATATAGCTGTGCCTCCCGTTCCTGAATCCCACATCTGAAATGGCCTCGCTTCCCACATTCCTCCCTTCCCCCCCCGACCCTACCTGGCTGCATCCTGCCCCTCCCTCCAGCTGGCATCGGCTTATCCTTATCAATGCTGTGTTCCCACCGCTTTTCCAGCGGCTCCCGATATCCGCCAAGGTCACAAAGTCGCTCCGTGACTCCCTTCCGCCCCCGGAGCTGCAGGGAAGGGGGCAGCCAGTTCAGCAATTACCGTGAGGTGTGTCTGGGCCTCGGGACGCCGCTGCCTCCCAGGAATGCGGTGCCGGAGGCAGCCGGCAACGGCTTTGAAGAAGCCGTGGATTACCTGCCCAGGGAGGTGGGAATGTGCCCAGGATCAGGGGCTGGCTCCGTCGGGTGAGCTGCCACGGGGCTGGCAGAGGGGTTTTACCCCAGCAGGCCAGAGCACTTCCCCTCTCGCATTCCCTGCTCTCCGTGCACCGCAGGACTTGGAAGCTCAGCCTGTTTTCATCCGTGGGCAAAACATGGGGGAGAAACATTCCCTGCTGTGGGAAATGGGCTCCTCGGAGCGGAGCTCGGCTTCCTTGGTCAGCAGGGCAGGGAGGCAGCGTCCGACTGTAACACTCCCTCAGGGAATGATCCCTCACCCTGTGGATGCCCTCCTGCCCTGCACCGGACAGCTCAGCCTGAAGTGGCAGGAATCCTGTGGGAAGGGAAGAGAGGGAAAAGCTGAGGAGGCTGGGAGAGGAGTGGCTTGAAGGGAAGTGGATGCCTGAGTGGGGATCTGCTTTCCCTCTTTCCTCAGTTCCTCTGGCTTCCCTCTTCTGTCAGTACAGGTTTGGGGTCTCATTTTGTTGTACTGGCAGGGACACCTTCCACTATCCCAGGGTGTTCCAGCCCTGTCCAGCCTGGCCTTGGACACTTCCAGGGACTACTAGCAGGTAGTAGTAGCAGTAGTAGTAGTAGTAGTAGTACCTAGTACTCCTCTTCCATCTTGGAAAGCTGACAATTGGAGAACGATTTGCATTTTAATGATCCCAAAGTGCAGGTCTGTCATCCCTTTAACCTAGACAGAAGTTAGGCTGGATTTTCCAAGAGGTTTATGTTTTTTCTACCAGGAATTTTTTTTTTCTTTTTTGTGACGTTTGATTTCCAAGCCCTGCGGAGAATTTAATTTCTCCCTCGTCAGAGTTTGGTTGGAGGTGAGGAATTTGTGAACTGTGGCTCAGACAAAACATCTTCAATTTATTTCCTTTTCAGGAAAAAGGCTCGAAACCCTGGAGCCACACATGGGGTTGTTGACACTGGTGGTGTCTCACATCTCATGAATGTGTTGCACCCCAAAGGGAGCCAATCCCTCCTTCCTGAGGCGTGGGAGACACCCAGGGGTGATGGTTTCCCTGGACACAAATTCCCTGATCATTTCACATGCAATTATTCTGTTTCCCTGGGTCTCTGACAGTGCCTTCTCTCCTGGGCAGGTACCTCCCTGTCCATTGTGGGGTCAGCGGGATAAAACCCCGCTATCCCGTGGCTGCACTGTCTGCTGGGAAGTAAAGGTCATCCTAGAAATTTCGGGCAGGCTGTGCTGACATCTATCGGCAAGAGCTCCTTCCAAGGCAGCCCAACCTTTGCCTTGAGGACTCTCTCCACCAGGATTATGCGCGTAATGCTCGGGATTGAGCAGGCAGCATTCCCGGGGCAGTGTAATCCGTACCCAGCACGATGTGCCTTCCAAGCCTCTCTGCATCCTGGTGCTCCGTAGCCTG
The DNA here is from genome assembly GCA_013400495.1 of Nicator chloris. Taxonomy (NCBI): domain Eukaryota; kingdom Metazoa; phylum Chordata; class Aves; order Passeriformes; family Pycnonotidae; genus Nicator; species Nicator chloris. The sequence goes on along the minus strand of WAAE01020586.1, from coordinate 596,308 downwards.
ATTTTAGTCTTTCCCCAAAGCATCTGCTGTAAAACTCTCAGAGAATGGGGAAGGCACATGGAATGACGGAGCACTCGCTCGTGCTTGGCTGCGATCCAAAGGTGGATTTTGGTTCCTGACATGAAATATTCAGGGAGTTTGGTGTTCAGGGCTGGAATTAGCAGAATGAGGGAGAAAAGTGCTTCCCTGGTGTGGTGGGAGTGAAGTTCAGGAACCGATGAGTTGAAAATGGAATTGAAGGGGGAAGACAGCAAGGGAGGGGAGTGCCAAGAGCTGGACTGTATTTCCTTTCCTGTGCTGGGAATTTCAGCGGGAAGATGCTGAGGTTTCAGTAAATAAATGTCCTTGCAGCAAATATTGGGAGCAGCAAAGCCCTGGCTCTTCCCAGGCTTTTTGCACTTCCTCTCTCTGACTGCATCCACAAGGGTTGTGGATTCCCAATCCCCGAAAGTGTCAAAGGCCAGGCTGGACAGGGCTTGGAGCAGCCTAGTCCAGTGGAAGGTGTCCCTGCAATGGCAGGGGCTGGAATGGGATGAGCTTTAAGGTCCCTTCCATCCCAGATCATTCTGGGATTCTCTGGCTGTGCCCACAGGGTGCTCTTTAGAGGACAGTTGAGGTTTGGAGCCCCGTGGTAGCTGTAACCTCATCAAATTACACAGCAGCCATTTCCTGGAACACCACTCATTTTGGGATTCTCTAACGTCGGGGCGGCTGCTGCCGCCTCCCTCGCACCGCGGGAAACGATCCGGGAGCGGAAAGTGCGGAGCTCAGCAGGGCTGGAAGACAGACCCGCTATCCCACCCCGAGCTCTTCCCTGCCCTGCAGTTACCCCCTCCCAGGGCTGGGGAGCCCGAGACAGCAATTCCCATCTCTTCCCTCGCCCTCTGCAGGGAACACAAGCAGCGGGAGCTGCTCAGCCCTTCCCGGGAGCGCTGAGCTCTTTAATTGCACCGGGGCTGATCTGGGGAGGTGTCAGGCTCTTAAATCACTGGAGAAGTCTGTGGGGCAGCGTCACTTCAGGGGGAATAAAACCATGAGCGCAGAGGCAGGGAGGGGTGGATGGTGGAGATTCCACCCACAGAGCGCGGGAACAGCGGCTTTTGCAAGAAGCAGCACCTCGTGCGGGGCCAAATCTGCCTTTCCCAAAGGATGATTGCAAAGGGTGACCTCACCCCGCGGAGCACCCTGCACCTCGGGGTGATGCCGCCGGGGAGAAGGGGCAGGGTGTATCCCAATAAAGCCTCTCCTGCCGTGGAGCTGCGGGAATTGCGGCAGGAATTGTGGCGATCCCCGTTCGGGGCTGTTGGGAGATAAGAGGCCGAGCCCGGGGCGTTCTGGCACGGTTATCTCGGCACTGTTTGCTCAATTGCTGCATGAGGACATTTTTGCCAGGCATTAGCACAGAGTGACTCAGTAAATCAAGTTGCACAGGGTTCAGAGGGCACTGCCTCTCCTTTTCCAGGGCTTTATTGGAGCGGCAGCACCTCACAAATGCCGGGGTTAAAAAAATACCCACGGGCACCTTGCAACAGCATGGAGGTGACTGATCCTCCCCGGGGCTTCTGCCTCCACCTCCCAGAGATTGTGAGAAACCAAAGCTTCGCTTCCACACCGGGGTTTGACTGGGCTTGTGCCATAGTCCCGAGTCACTGCAGGGTGGAAATCCCACACTGGGAGTGCGGTGGGAATTCTGTCTGTGTGTCAGCATTGGGGGGTTGCTGACGTGCCCCCCAAAATTGCAAATAAACTTGGGATAATCTCCCCCTTCCTTCCCAAGAGGTTATTTGTGCCTGCAGAGGTTTTATCTTGCTGCTGAGGAGACAAATCAGATCTTGTTCAGTTTTTCCTTAAAACTCCTGCAAGGCTGAATTCCAGTCTGCTTCCCAGCATGGAATTGGGGTTTTTTCTGGAAGGGAACACTAAATTGCCTGTGGTTTTGGTAAGAGAAAATGATACTTCTGTGGCTTTTAAAGGCTCTAAGGTTTGGGCTGGCCTGGTCAGAACTGGTCTAGAACACGTTCGTAATCCCAGTGCTCTGTTTTAATCCCATTTTGGGGTTAAAAACAAGTGAATGTCAAATTCTGGATCCGAGGGAGCTGAGCAGAGTCCTCAGTGTTGGGTTTGACTTTGGGAATGAGCAGGTGTGCAACAGGGATGTCTGCTCTTCCCATAGGAGTGCTCCTTTGGCATCTCCCAAATTCAGTGCTAGTTCTGGGATTGCTGGGATGCTCATCCTCTCCTGGCCTCTGGACTGCTGCTCGCCAGCTTGTCCTCTTCCCTTTGGGAAACCTGGCAGGGATCTGGATGAATCTGCCAACTGCTGTGGAAAAATCCTGGCTGGCCTGGGAAGCAGAGGGATTTACTGTTCTTTCCTTCTCTGGTTTTGCTTCTGGTTGAAGGGGAAAGATTCGGGGATTTCACGCTGTCACACGAGTTGGGGATGGAACTCTGTGAGGTGGGCTCTAGTCGGGGCCATCCCTCAGTCGGGGTGGATGAGAGCCCAGGCTGGAAACTGGGATTTGAAAATCCAGGTCCAGCCTAAAAGTCAGACTAAAAACCAGCCCCTGGATGTGGCTCTGCTGATGCCTGAGCATGGAAACACAGAACTCATGGTGGGCAGGGTTGGATCTAATTTGGGATAACTCAATGTGCAAAACAGGCACCATCCTGCCTTGGGAAGAAGTGTCCAAAGCCAGGCTGGACAGGGCTTGGAGCACCCTGGAATAGTGGAAGGTGTCCCTGCCCGTGGCAGGGGGTGGAATGGGATGAGCTTTAATGATGTCCCTTCCAACCCAAATCATTCCAGGATTCTTGTGAAAGGACAGCCCTGAGCCCTTTCCCGGGATGGCTTCCTGTATTTCTGGAGTGCAGATTGCAGGTGGCTTTTGAACCTGAGAGTTTGAATTTCTCTGCACCTTGAAATCCATGGGGTGCTGGAGCAGCTCCCTTCAATTCCTCAGCTTTGAGATTGGACACATGGCTTTGGTTATCCGGGAGCTCTGTGGAAATCTGATCAGCTGCGACGGTGGCAGTTGGCTCCCTGCAGGATCCACCAGATCCAGCAGAAACAGCTCCTGGCTGCAGCTCTCGTCTCATTCTTCTCCAGAATTAAAGCACCTCAATACTGATCCCCTTGACACAACTCTTTCCATGTGTTCCCTTCCCTCCAGGCCAGTGCAGACCCTTGGCCCTACTCCAGCCCCTCCTGTAGAATATTCCCCAGACCCCAATGACCTGAGCCGATTCTTCCACCTGGGCAATCCCAGCAGATAACCACGGGGTGGCCATTTCTGTTCCCCACTCCAGCTGTTCTTTGGAGTCTCTTGGGGCTGCCCCTTCCAGAGGTAAACAGCTGGTCTGGCACTCTGTGTCCCACGTGCCCTTCAAGCCAGGCTTTTCCTTTGTTCCTGTTAATCTGTGCGCGTGCGGCACCGGTGGTTTTAGTGGGCTGGATAACTGGGCTTTAAAAACTGCTTATAAGGACAAATCCAACACAGATAAAACACCCAGAGCTCGTGTTGGGAGCGATCAGAGGCTGGCATTTCTTTTCCAAACATTTGTGGAAGCTGGAGATCTTTGGTTGGTTGGTTTTTTGGCTTTGTGAGCCAGGAAAATCCATCAGCTGGGAAAAAAAATAGCTCAGCCCAGCTTTTAGCTCCTCATCCCAGCCGAAAGAACAGTGTTAGCCATGCAGGGGTGGGGCCTGCACGCTTAGGGGGAGCAAATTGTGCTATACCCTCAGCCTGCTCGAACCTTTGTCCCCAGGAAGGATAACCTGGATGTTGGGCTGGATGGGGTTACTGGGGTGGGGAGCTCGGGATCGAAGCTGGTTCCCCACTGGGACCAGTGAGAACCAGTGCAATTCATTAACGAGGTTCTGATGGCTCTTCAGCCTGTGCAATCCCAGAGAGGATCCTGTGTGTTCCTGGGAGTCTTTGAAGGGCCGCTCCCACCTCCCACATCCTCCAGAGGGCTCGGACTTTGAGCAGGTCCTTGCTTCCCTTTGATGTCCCTCTGTTCCGGGCTCCTCCGCATGCCTGAGTCCTGAGGTCACAGAACTGCCGGTGCCTTCCCCATTTCAGCAGCTCCCTCGGGATGTTCCTGCCCTTCCCGAGGACCCAGCACCCAGCAGCTCTCCCCTGCTTTAGGGATAAACAGCATTAATTCTCCAGATTTCCATGCGTTCCTGCTCCATCACAAGATCCTGGAGATGCTTGTGGATCATCTCATTTGTGGAGAGCATCCACAGATATCCCAGTTTTGCTGTTAGAAGAGGCTTTGAGAGGCCAGCACTTCTTTGACTTGTAAAGTGCAGAGTTTTCCTGCATTGCAGAATGAAACTCAGCTCATTTACATCCATACAATGTCCAATAACAGGCAAAGCTTCCTGAAAAACCGGGGCTGGCCTCTGCCCTGGGCTGTTTGCATGGCAATGACTCACTTGGGAATTGTCTCAGTGGATGAGGCCAGGGTTGACCTTCAGGTTACAGCAGTGGGAGGGTGGCTTTCCTCACTGCTCCATCCCAGACTTTTCTGAGCAAGGTGCTCATGTTTTTCCATCCTGGAATGCTCCTTTTTGTTTAAAAACAACCCAATTTAACCCCAGCACCTTGTGGCATCCCTGGCGGAATCACCCAGCTGGGATTCACCAGCTCGGGTACAAATGTTTTATTGTGGTGCCAGGCTTAGGACAAAAACTTCCTGCACTAACAGGGAATTATTTAGGCTGGAAACCTGCTGGTGTGGGTTAATGAATTGCACACATGGAACAAGCCAGGAAAACTGGAATTCAGGAACAAGGAGTAACCAAATGTGACCCTCATGGGCATCTTGTCCTCACCGTGGTACAGCTCTGGCCACACGTTACCTTGCATTAAGTGCTTCTGCAGAGCTTTATTCCCATTTCCCCCTCATCTCCATGAGGCTGAGGGCAGCAGAACACTTTGTCCCTGGGGAAGGGCTCAGGGACACCGTGGCCATCTCTCCATCAGGCCAGGGGCTGCTTTTTGCTGGGCTCTTCCCTCTCAGCACCTGGAACCCATCGCAATGGAATTGCTTCCCTCAGCTGCAACATCCTAAAATAGCTGCTCTGGTTTCTTTTAAAAATAGTCTGTTCTGGGTGTCATTCCCTGCTAAAATTGTGTCTCTGAGTCCTGCTGGGACAGGGGAGGGGACAAAGGCCAGGTCAGAGCATCAGCTGTTTTGGAGAGGTGACAGTGCTGCTGTGGCCACGTGTGAGCCGTGCCCTTGAGCTGCCCCGCTCCCAGAGCCGGGCACGGAGCTGTGGGGCTGGGATGGGGATTCCAGGATTAATTGAAAAGAGTGGCTGCAGAGGTGGAGGAATGTGCCGGGTGCTGGTGACCACCGTGGGAAGGAGGATGCTCAGAGTCAGCCGGGCTGGAGAGGCTTTAGCTGTTCCTGGGAAGTAGCTCAACACCTCACACATCAGCAGGGTGGTGACACAGCACTTCTGCCTCCAGGAGCAGGCAGGGATTGGGATTTTGCAGTGGATCGTGGCCGATTTCCCAACATAAATTCAAAGGGATCAAATCCTTTGATAGTTTCTCTTGCCAACAGGTTTCTTGCATTGAGGCTGCTCCTGCTCCGAGCAGGTTAAGGACCATAAAATCCCAGAATACTTTGGGTTGGGAGGACCTTAAAGCTCGTCTCATTCCACCCTCCTTCCATGGACAGGGACATCTTCCACAGGAATCACAGAATCCCAGAATGATTTGGGTTGGAAGGGATCTTAAAGCTCATCTCATCCCATCCCCTGCCATGGGCAGGGACACCTTCCACTATCCCAGGTTGCTCCAAGTCCCATCCAGCCTGGCCTTGGACACTTCCAAAGATGGGGCAGCCACAGCTTCACAGGGCTGTGGTGGCCAGGGGCCACAGGAGCAGCAGCACGTTGAGAGGTGAGCTCAGGAAAACCCTTGGGATGCATGGAATCATCTGAGTACAGCAAATCCCGACGGCACCGAGCCCAGGAGGTCACGTTGTCCTTGTGCAGGTCCTGCTCAGGAGGCCCCTGATCCCTGCAGAGCCCTTTGAACTTCAAACAGGCCACACAAGAAAGGTTTTCCATGATTTTTAGAGTCTGCATCCTGCAGACTCGAGGAATGACTTAATTCACAGCCAGAGCGTTCAGGGCTTCCTTCTCAAACCCAGGGTTCAGTGAGTGTAGTTGTAGGGCATGAAAAAAGGATGAGAGACTCTAAATATTTCAGAAGGCAAAGAGCATAGAAAAAAAAAAGGCTTTATTGTCTAATTCTTACTACTTTTATAAGGTGTTCTGATACAGACAACATGGTTGGTGAATAGGAATGACACCTCTCTAATCTCATTGGTTAAACTAGAGAAACAGCTAAAATGTTCTGAGAGAGGATAGTTGTTTGCCAAGATTGTTTTGAGAAGAAACTTTCTTGAGAAATTTTTCCTTGGGGAAAAGTTAGCAGCTGCTAGCAGGCTAAAATCTCTCTGACCCAAAAATATCAGGCCCACAAGTGGGTGCTGCCACTTGTGAGCACCCCACACATCTGCACAAGCCACTCTGGGTGCCTTGGAATTGTCTCCCTTCTCCCTCCCTCCTCAGGGGGGAGACGTTAGGAGGTATTTGGAGGTAATTATTGCTTTTATTCAGTGCTAAAGCAATAATTTGGAGGGATACACTGGAAAACCGGCAATTTCCTGCCAGTGAGTGACAGATGTTTTGCTGTGTTTGAGATGTGCTTTCAGGCTCCTACTAATTACCATGACACAAATTGGCAGGAGTTTTCTTCCCAGGCTCCCAGCTCTAATTTTGCCTTTTTTTCTTTTTTTTTCTTTTTTTTCTGTTATTTTCATTTTTTGGAAAGGTGGAGTCTCCACGCTGTGACACTTCGGGAAGAAACGATGCAGAGTTGGGAGCGTGTGTTCAAACGTGGTTTTCCTAATTTTTCCTCCCTCCCTGCCAGGTTCCTACCCCTCTCCCAAGGCTGGGGCCACGCTGGTGGTCTACAAGGACTTGCTGGTGCTTTTTGGGGGGTGGACCCGCCCGAGCCCTTACCCCCTGCACCAGCCCGAGAGGTTCTTCGATGAGATCCACACATACTCCCCCTCCAAAAACTGGTAAGAGCAGGCTTTGATCCTGGAAAAATGCCTCTGGAATGCAGCTGGAGGAATGCCTGGGAAGCTGTGCATGGTCCTGGTTTCCCAGGTGTGTCTCTAATGCTCTTTCTGAAACAAAAAAAAGCTACACAAGTGCAGCAGAGCTGAGGACAGGCTGCTGTCAAACACTTGTGGGTGCTGTTGCATCCATGTGGTTCTGGACTTGTACCTAAATATTCCAGGCTGCCTGAGCATCCCCATCCAGATGGGAAACCTGGGTGTTTTAAATGCCTTATCACTTTGGCTGGGAGCATCTGAGGTGTTTCTGAGATAAGCCTGAAGTGCTAGAGGTCTTGTTTTTAGTGATGATCCAAAACGCAGTTCCCTCAGGGAGATGTGATAAATCAGATTTCTCCATCATTTCCCTCTCTGCCTTTACAGCTCTGGGACTGCAGCATCCAGCAGTGTCCATGGAGCAGCAGGAATTTTCCTTTTCCCTTTAAACCCCATTTTTCTGATTTTAGACCCAGCTTTCTCATTGACTGTGTGTGTGAGAAGGAGAATGCTGTATCAAAGAGAAGGTTCCTGCTCCTCTTGCACTGAGAACTTTTCATCCTCCAAAGTATCAATTATCCAGTGCACTTTGGGCAGTGTCGTTACAACTCTGTAATTAAACCTCTTGGAAGGAATTTGAGGCAATCTTAATTGGAAGGGGAGATGTTCCCAACTTGGCCATGGGACTTGGTCATGCCTTAAAAATGTTTAGCACATTGGGATTTCTAATTAGTTTCGTTGCTATTTGGATATTTGGAGGTTTTCCGTGTCGTTTTCCCCCGTGACATGTTCTTGAGGACTTTGCAGGCCACTGGGATTTTTTGTTTGGCCTTTCATCCAACATTTTCCTTCACTGGGGAATGTGTTCCTGCCTCTCTTTCCAGGTGGAACTGCATCATGACCACCCACGGCCCCCCTCCCATGGCAGGACACTCCTCCTGTGTCATTGAAGACAAAATGATCGTTTTTGGGGGCTCCCTTGGATCCCGACAGATGTAAGTTTGGGGTGAGGGTGTCTGACAAGAGCCCCTGTGAGCCAGGAGGGCGTTGGGATTGCCCATAAGGAATTTTATGCAGGATTTTGGGGTCTGCCTGCTGCCTTAGCACACCCTTTGCTTCTGGCAGCAAATCCAAAGGCTCCAGCCTGCAGAAATCCCAATTCCGCCATAAAACCCAGCCCTGAGCCTGAGTTCCACATCCCTGGTTGTATCCTCAGCCTGTGTTGTCTCATCCCTGCAGGAGCAACGACGTCTGGGTGCTGGATCTGGAGCAGTGGGCTTGGTCCAAGCCCAGCATCTCCGGGCCCAGCCCTCACCCTCGCGGGGGCCAGTCTCAGGTGAGCTCAGCCAGAGCCAGGCACAGCCTCACTCCCAGCTCCAGACAGCTCTCCACAGGTTCATTCCCAAGTTATCTGTGGAGCCCTTGCCTGCTGGGCCCTCTCCATGTGGGCACAGAGCCTGTCTCCCCCAGTGACTCAGAGCTCTAATGAACAAATCCCTGGTTTAACCCCACTCATGCCCCGTGGCACATCAGATCAATGGAGAGGCAACACAGCCTGGTTTGGCTCCGGGCCCTTGTGCCTGCTCCACCCTCCCGATCTCAGGATTGACTTGGGATTGCTCCCGCTCCAAGCACGGCTCTGGCAGTGCCTGCCTGGGCAGGGAGCTCGTGGCTGTCACCTGGCCTGAGGCACGTGTCCCCATCTGGGATGGTCAGTGATTCATTCCTAGAGTGTGGCTGGTCCCACCAGGGCACCCAGGAGGGCTCGGATGGCTCATGCTGGAACGTGCCTTTCCATGCCCTGGGAAAGGAGCCCATGGGGATCTCTTACCACCAGCAGCACTGATCAGACTGCTGCCAGAACCTGCCCTCCCAAACAATCCTTCCACCTTCCCCTCCTTTGCAGAGGGATCTCGGGTCCCTGGTGCTTTGGGAAGGGCGACTGCTCCCCTCGGTGAGAACTGGTTTGGGGCGAGGAGTGGGATGAGCCCTGCATCCTGCTCTGTCCCGGGCCCAGCAAAACCGGCTCCGTCCCGGCTCCACTCCTCATCCCAGGGCACACAGAACCCAGCAACGCCTGTGCAGCTGAGAACCTGCCTCTGTCTGCCCTTGGAGGCCTGGCCAAAAATCCTTCCTGGGCTGAAACTCTCCTTTGTCCCCTCCAGATCGTGATAGACAATGAGACCATTTTAATCCTTGGAGGCTGCGGGGGTCCCAATGCAGTGAGTACCTGGGGGAGCATGGACATCAACATCCCCCTGGCACCTGGGGACTGGATTTCAGATGGGGGGACTCTGCACATTGGTGGCATTTTATTCCTCAAATCTAGGCACCCACCTGGTAGATTTTCCAGAGAAGCTGTTTAGCTGTTGCTGGAGCCGCTTTAATTAATAAAAATCACCCCAGCTGCTCTGGGTTCACTTAGGCTGGTCAGGATGAGCCCTGACTTTGTACTGGGACAGCAGATGGGAATGAAGAGATTTATCCATGGCCACAGTGGGGTGTAGTCACTCATGGGTGATCAGCTCCCGCTCTGGGTCATCATCCTCTGTCTGCAAAGCAGGAAAGCACCACTCCCACCATGGCCCTGATGGGCTGAGCCCAGCAGCAAACTGGGCTCCTAAAACTCAGCCTGGGCTCCTGAATCCCAGACCAGACTCCTGAATCTGTCACCCTTCCCTCCCCAGCTGTTCAAAGATGCCTGGTTGCTGCACATGCAGGCCAACCCCTGGATGTGGCAGCCACTCAAGGTGGAGAATGAGGACCATGGAGCCCCGGAGCTGTGGTGCCATCCCGCGTGCAGGGTATGGACACAGCGGAGTCCCTGCTCCCTCACAGTCATCCCTCCTTCTTTATTCCCTGCCCAAAATGCTCCATAACCCTTTCTTCTCCCCAGCACAAAGGGTCCTCCTGATGTCTGTGCCATGCTTTCCCCACAGGTGGGACAGTGCGTCGTGGTCTTCAGCCAAGCTCCCACCGGGAGAGCCCCCCTGAGCCCCAGCCTCAACTCCCGCCCATCTCCCATCAGCGCCACACCGCCCGCCCTGGTGCCTGAGACGCGGGAGTTCCGCTCCCAGTCTCCCATCAGGAGCACGGACGAGGCTCCCTGCGTCAACGGCCGCTGGGGCACCCTGCGGCCCCGCAGGCAGACGCCGTCAGGCTCACGGGAGGGCAGCCTGTCTCCAGCTAGAGGTGACAGCTCCCCAGTGCTCAACGGTGGCACCGTGTCACCTGGCACGGCACCAGCCGGCGGGGCCTCCCTGGACAGCCCCGTGCAGGCCCTGTCGCCCAGCACCCCCTCAGCCGCTGAGGGATTCGACCTCAAGGTGCCAGCCCTGGCGCTGCGCCGGGGCTCTCTGCCAGAGCAGAGGGATCTGCGCCTGGCCTCCGTGGAACTGGGCTGGGAGCAGAAGCCCACATCCCTCCTGTGCCAGCTGGACGGCGTGGAGGGCAGGACAGCGGGCATGCGGAACCCCCCAGAGCACACCAATGGCATCCACACCCCACCCCACACCGCCGGCGCCCTGTCTGGAGCTGTGTCCCCCAGCGCACTCCGCCGCAGCCTTGAGGCCATCAAAGCCCTATCCTCCAAAGCCACTTCAGCCTCGGCCGCGCTGAGCCCTCCCCTGGCGTCGTCCCCGGGGTCCCCGGGCACCGAGCCAGGCTCAGCACGGCCAGGCGCTGCCCAGGGCGAGGGGCACTCGCTGCCCCCCATCGCCCGGCGCCTGGGGCACCACCCACCGCAGTCGCTGAACGTGGGCAAGCCGCTGTACCAGAGTATGAACTGCAAGCCCATGCAGATGTACGTGCTGGACATTAAGGACACCAAGGAGCAGGGACGAGTCAAGTGGAAAGTGTTCAACAGCAGCTCTGTGGTGGGGCCGCCCGAGACCAGTTTACACACGGTGGTGCAAGGCCGAGGGGAGCTGATCATATTCGGTGGTCTCATGGACAAGAAACAAAACGTCAAATATTACCCCAAAACAAATGCCTTGTACTTCGTGCGAGCAAAGAGATAATGCGGCCCCTCCCCACCGCCGCCACCGGTCCCCTCCGTCCCCACAGCTCTTCCTCCTTCCCGAGCCCCTTCCCGACACACAGGTGTTCAAACTGTGAATTAGGGAGCAGGAAACCAATAAAAGTCCAAGCAAACCCTCCAGCGCTACCCCGGCAGTTCCCAGTAAGACCCCAGTCAAACGAGTCGTGTTTACAGGCGGGGAAAGACCCGAGGATTTGAGGTGAGCAGCCAGGGAATCCCGCCAGCCAGAATCCTCCTGGGTTTATTTTCCAAGTGTTTGCAAGTCTTGGTCTCTCTGAAACTCCTCTTGGGTTGTGAGTAGAAGTGGTTTTATAGGAATAACCCAAATTCCAGCAGGCAGGAGGCTGTTAGCTTGATTAATTCCATGCTCGACTCCGTCAGGAAAACAACAGCAATATCCCACTGGGAATCTCCCAGAGCTGCCAACCTTTGCTCGACACAAACATGATGCCTTTTTATTTTGCCTCTCACCTGCCGCTCGTCCCTGTCCTCCAGGCAGGACCAAAAGAAGGAGGAAAGGACATTTTTTTGTGTCAAAATGCCAAAAATCTTGATTGTTAGCATCCCTCCTCTCCCTGCCCTGCTAGATCAGGCTTTGGGATCAGCCCTGATCCCCTCTGAACAGCAAAAATACTCTGAAAATCCCATTATTCCCCCAAAACAGAGATATTTGGCTGCCAATTCCATTCAATGGCCTAAAACCCATTCAAGGCCAAAGCAGCCCCTCGGAGCCTGGGAATGGGGTGCGTTTTCCGGGCAAAAGGACAGATACTGGTAAATCTGAGGGCAGCCTCGATGCAGTAACTTCGCCTCATCTTTGCACGTGCCTCCTTCCACAAAGTTTAAATCCAAATCCGAAGGGATTGAACCTGTGTGTCCTTCTGGGACAACCCACATTCTCCCCTGTCCCCTCGAGAGAGGGGGGGAAAACAAAACGGGGCGGAATCTGCCAGGTTTTGGTCAACAACCTCCAGCACCCTGAAAACAGGGAGCCCTCCCCAAGCCGGCAGTGCCATGACGTGGTCCCTTCTTCCCTAAATTTTTGTTCTCCATTCCCACTGAGCTTTTTGCCGGTTGGAGCCTTAAATCCCATCCCAGCCGTGTGGGGATGGGGAGGGACTTGCTTAACCCACGGCATTTCCACCTCTGTAAATAAATCCCTCATCGAATCCCACCTCTCCCGTTCATCCCAGAACTATTTGATTTGTCCTAAGAGAAAACAAAATACAGGTTTTTTCCCCCAAAATCTCAGACCTCAGGAGCACCTTGGGTGAGCTGTGGAATATTCCTTCTCCAAGCGTGGCCGCAGGGAAGGCAGTCGAGGCTTTGGCATTGATTCCCACGTCCCCTTTGCATGTTTTTTGTCATCCATCCCCCAAAAAAGAGTCAAACCCAGGGATGGATGGCACCTTGATGTCCTTCTCCCTGCGGAGCACCCCTCGAGGGGTGCTCTCCCAGCATTTACATCCTGCACTGCTCCCGGGATCCCCCTGGTCAGGAAACGCGTGTTCTGTGCCATTCACCAGAGATTCAGCCCAAATTTGGATCCCTGCCCCCCGAATGCCGTGGGAGCTGCTGGTGCTGTGAGCGAGGTGTCCCCCCCCGCCACTCAGGTGTCCCTCCACCGTCATTCCCGGGCCGAGCGCAGGAATGGGAAGCGATTCTGGTGATATTTAAAATCTTGTGTACATTTTGGGGGGGTTCATGGGGGTCCCTCCCCCCCTTCCCAACGAATTTTTAGTGGTTTAACAAATAAAAAGGAAAATAAATGGATGGTTAGTGCTTTTGGGGAGGGGTGGGGTGGGAATGAGGTGGAGGGGAAGTTCCTGTTGCGCTCCCCAGAAGTTTAGGGATGAAAAGGGGGATTTTTGTAAGGGGTAAGGGGAAATATTTGTGCCAGGAGATGTTGGAGCACCAGGGGGGGCAAAGGGGAACACAGAAAATTTGGGACCCTGAAGCCTCTTGGAGCCAGAAATTGGGGATGGGGACTCCAAAGCCTGTTGGTGTTGGAAACTGGGCAACCCAAAGCCTATTGAGCTGGGAATTCAGGGATCCCAAACCCTGTTTGGGGTGGAAGTTTGGGATGGGGATCCCAAAACCTGCCAGGGCTGGGAACTGGGGATGGGGAACCCAGGTCCTGTCTGTGCTGGAAATTGTGGACCCCAAGCCCTGCCGAGGTTGGGAATTAGGGACAGGGACCCCAAAGGCTGTCAGCACTGGGAACTGGGGACACCAAAGCCTGTTAGGAGTGGAAATTGGGAATGGGGATCCCAAAGACTGCTGCAGACAGTAGTTGGAGATGCCAAAGCCTCCCACCGACAGGAATTGGGAACCTCAAAACTGTTGGGGCTGGAAATTTGGGATAGGGACCCAAAAGCCAGTTGGGGCTGGAAATTGGTGATGAGGACCCTGAATCCTGCCAGTGCTGGGAACTGGGGAACCCACAGCCAGTTGGAGATGGGAATTGGGGATGGGGATCCTAGAGCCTGCTGGGGCTGGAAACTGGGACCCCAAGTCCTGCTACTGTGGGAGATGCTGGACCCCAAAGCATTTCAGTGTCAGTGGTTACGGATGAGGGCTCCAGAGCCTGGAAAAACTGGCAGTTGGGAACCCCAAATCCCGCCAGTGGTGGGAATTGGGGGTGGGGACCCCCAAATCATTCCAGTGTCAGTAATTTGGGATGGGGACCCCACAAAATCCGCAGGGACACGCCACGTGTCCCCCAACTCATCCCCGCACCCGCAGCTATGAGTGGGCGTGATCTCCATGGCGCCCCGCCCTTTTTCGTGACGTCACGGCGAGGCGGAAGCGGCCTCAGGTGAGCGGCGGGGCCGCGTCTTAAAGGGTCCGCGCGGGAAAATCGGTGTGGGGGGCAACGCATGGGAGGGATTTGGGGGGCAGCGGGTCCGGGGAGGGGGGCAGGGGCTGGATTCTCCCCCTTTTAAATGTTGTAGGGGCACGAAGCCAACTGGGGGGAGCACAGACCCCGTGGGGGTGTCAGGCACCCCATAAGGGGGTGCAGGGACGCTGTGTGGGGCTGTGAGGGAGAGCCTGGGAGGATGGTGGGACACTGAGGGGGGCAGGGAGCCCAAAGTGGGGCACAAGAACAGGAGAGGGGCAGGAGCCCATGGGAGGGCGGTGGGAACCTGTAGGGGGTGCAGGGACCCCGGGGGTGGGGGCAAGGACCCTGTGATGGGGTACTGGGATGGCACACAGATCCCCATGGTGGGGTCAGGGAACCCGTGGGAAGGTGATGAGACCCCACAGAGGGGCACAGGGACCCCAGAGAGGGGTCGGGGACCCCATGGGAGGATGCAGGGACTCCATAGGGAGGACACAGACCCCATGGAAGGGAGTCAGGCACCCCACAGAGGGGTGTAAGGGACCCCATGGGTGGTTTTGAGGACCCCATGACAGGATGTTGGGACACGGGGGGTGTTTTAGGGACCTGATGGAGGATTTAGGGACCCTAGGAAGGGTGCCTGGACCCTGGGGTGGGGTCAGAAGGAGACCCTAAAGCTGCAGGATGCAGTGACCTCATGGGGAAAGGGGGTCTCTTCTCCGTCCCCCAGGTTTGGGGCCCCATGGCAGAGCAGGACTGGGCGCTGGAGCCGGGCTGGCTCCTGTCCCCCGCCGGACGCCCCTACCTGGACTCCATCCTGCACAAGAACCAGCGGAGAGTGTTCAGTGAGTGCCCCCGCTGCACCCCTCAACCGGGGTCTCAGCCCCCCAGAATCACCCTGAACTCCCTCCCCAGGTCTGCTGGAGCACCCGGCGCTGCCGCCCGCCCTGGCTGTCCCCACTGTCACCTACAAACTGTTCCTGGCGGGACGAAGCGGCGTCGGGAAGACGGCGCTGGTGGCCTGGCTAGGGGGGACCCCTGCGTCCCCCGCCCACCACGGGACCCTGGGTATGGCCTGGGGGGAACACCAGGCCCCGCGGGTATCCGGGGGAAATGGGGGAATCCGGGGTCCCTCCTGTCCCCGCAGGGATCGAGGCCACCACCCCGCCCACCAGGAGACCCTGGATGCGGCCTGGGGGACACACAGGGTCCCGGGGGTGATGATCCCTCGTGTCCCCGCAGGGATCGAGGCCACCCCGTTGTTCTGGCCGGCCAAACCCCGCACCAGCCACCGCCCTGTCCTGTTCCAGCTACACCTCTGGGACTGCGGGGATGGAGCGCTCAGGAAGTTCGAGCACCTGCTGCCTGTGAGCGGGGGACAAGTTTTAGGGTGGGGGACACCTCCAGGACCCCGTAGTGAGTGGATGTCCCCGTCCACAGGCCTGTAAGGAGGAGGCGGACGCCGCCCTGTTCCTGTTCTCCTTCACGGACCGCGCGTCCTTCGAGGAGCTGCCGGCGCTCATGGGCCATGTGCTGGGCCCCGGGGACCACAACATCGTCAGGATGGTCGTGGGCACCAAGTATCCTTTTGGAGGGTCCCCCTGGGAGGGCCGCATCACCCCATGGGCCGAGGATTGCACCCCTGGGGCTCTCAGCGCTTGGCATTGCAGGGGCTGAGAACCAGGTGCACCTCCTTACACCGATGGATTCCCAACTCCTGATGGTTTTATCGGGGTTTTGGGGTTTTTTTTTTAAGGTGTTCCTTGACCCTGTGCCCCCCACCCTGCTGAAAATGGGTTCTCACCCCCAGATTTCTCAGCACTTGTTATCTCAGCAGGCCAAGAACATGCACAAATCGTTACACCAATGGGTTCACAGCTCATGCTTATTTTTAGGGGGTTTTGCCACCCCCAAGGAGATTTTTGGGGTGTTGGTGTCTCCCTTGACCAAGTGTCCCCCTGCCAAGCAGATTTTCACCCCCAGATTTCACTCAATACCTCGTTAGGCTGAGAATGTCCAACACTCGTTACACTGATGGGTCCCCAACTCCCATTGATTTTTTAAGAGGTTTGGGGGTGAGGAGGGGGTTGGGTCACAACTCCTACTTATTTGCAGAGGGTTTTGCGGGGATTTTTTGGGTCTCCCTTCGCCCTGTGTCCCCCCACAGTCAGGTTTGCACCCCCAGACTTCTCAGCACTTGTTATCTCAGCAGGCTGAGATACACCTGTAACACTCTGTTACACCGGTGGATTCACAATTTCCATTTCTCTTTAGGTGTTTTTGGGGGGATTTTTCGGGGTGTTGGTGTTTCACTTGACCCTGTGTCCCCCCCACAATCAGGTTTGCACCCCCAGATTTCAAACCACTCAGTCCCTGGGCAGGCAGAGTACACTCCCACCTCCTTACACCCACGGCTTCACAACTCCCGATGAATCTTGGGTGGTTTTGGAGGGATTTTCCAGGGCGTTGCTGTTTCCCTTGACGCTGTGTCCCCTTCCCACCCCAGATTCGACCTGGCCCCACACGCGGCCGTGACGGAGGGGGACGTGCAGGCCTTCGAGAGGACGTGGGGGCTGCGGGTGCTGCGGGCGGGGGAGACCCCGGGGGCCGGCGGGGCACGGGCGGGGCTGGCCCGGGTCGCCCCCGTCCTGGACGCCCTGGTCGAGGGGCTCTGGCGGCGCGACCAAGTGACCGCCGGCGTCACCCCGGGGGACAGGGGGGACACCCCCACCTGAACCCCCTCCCCTCTTGGGGCAGGTTTTGGGGGGTGGGAGGGGTGAAGGTGTTCTTTAGCTAAAATTAGTGATTTTCTATGAAAAAGATCCCTGGGTGTCCTGACTTGTCCGATTTGGGGAGGTGGGAGATTTGGGGGGATTTGGAGTGAGTGGGGTACTGGGGATTTGGGGGTACTGGCGAATGTGGGGTGGAATGGGATCGTCAGGAGGTGGGTGCTGCAGGATTTGGGGTGCTGCAGGTGCTGGGGGATGTGGGGTGCACTGAGATCCTGGGGATGGGGGTGCTGCACGATTTGGGATGCTGTGGAACCTGGGGGATTTGAGGTTCAATGGGATCATGGAATGGGGGTGCTGGGCCTGTTGGCAGATTTGGGGTGTTGTGGATCCTGGGGGATTTGGGTGCTGTGGCATGTTGGCGAATTTGGCTGCAGAGGGATTATGAGAACAGGGGTGCAGGATTTAGAGTGCCATGGGATTTGAGTTGCTTTGGGCTACTGGGAGATTTGTGGTGCTAGAAGTGATGGGATTGGGATGCTGCAGAGGTTGGGGTGCTGTGGGATTTGGGGTGCTGCAGGATCATGAGGTCAGGGTTGCTGCGGGATTTGAGGTGATGGAATTGATGGGGTTAGGGCACTATGGGGTTCGGGGTGCAACGGGTGATCCAGAGTTTGGGGTTCTTTGGGATGCAGTGGGTGATGGGATTTGGGGTGCTGTGGGATTTGGGGTGCTTCGGGATCATGAGGACGGTGGTGCTGAGGATTTGGGGCGCTGGGGCCCGAGGAGGCCAGGCAGCCCCCCCAAACCGGTCCCCCCAAAGCCCCCAGCATTGAACTGGTGGGCGGGGGGCGTGGCCGGTAGTAACAGCGTGGCCCCGCCCCCTGCTGCCATTGGCTGCTCCCCCCCCCGCTCTTCTCACGCCGATTCATGAATGAAAGGGGAGGGGGCGGGAGGGGGGCGCGTTCACCCCTTCGGGGCCGGGCCCGGGGGTGTCCCCGCGGGGCTGCGGGACCCTCGAGCCCCCTCCAGGGCCGTGCCCCACCTTGGCGGGGCTCCCACACCCTCCTCCCTCCACCTGGCTGCGTCCCACCCTCGGGCGCGCGCCCTTCCAGTGCCGTACTGGTGCGTACTGGGAGCGGCCCCTGGGCCTTTAAGAGCGGGCGTCGCCGGTGACGTCAGCGGGGCATGAATGAACAGGAGCGGGCGCGCGGCCCCGCACCCCACACCCCCCGCACTTCCCGCGGGGCCGCCGCTCGTGGGGCGCGCCCGGGACCCCCCAAAACCGCCTCGCCATGAAGGGCACCTCCTCGGCCCTCACCCTCCTCCTCCTCACCGCCCTCAGCCCCTTGGCCGCCGAGGAAGGTGAGTCCCCCACTTCTTTTTGGGGGGTGGGGAGCACCCCAAAACTCCTTTATGGTGGGCACCCCCTAGGGTGGGGTGGTTTGGGAGTAAACTCGGGTGCTCTGGGGGGACCTGAGGAGTTGGGGAGAGTGGGGAGCGCTCTGAGGGTAAAGGGTGATGTGGGGCTCCCCCTTCCCCCCCACAGTTTGGGGTGCGGTGGGGAATCCGCAGGTGCCGGAGCGCGTTTTGGGGGGGAAATGGTTAAAATTAGGGCAAAAGTTGAAATGAGGGTGGAGAAGTTTAAATTAAAAGGGGAAAAATTAAGTTAAGGGGCGACAGATAAAGTAAGGGGGAGCGAGTTAAAAAGGTGGTGGGGGGTTTAAAAATACTAGGAAGGGGGGAAGCTAAAATAGGAAGAGAACTGAAATAGAGGAGGAAA
The DNA here is from genome assembly GCA_013400495.1 of Nicator chloris. NCBI lineage: Eukaryota > Metazoa > Chordata > Aves > Passeriformes > Pycnonotidae > Nicator > Nicator chloris. The sequence continues at coordinate 577,772 of WAAE01020586.1, read as the reverse complement.
AATATTAAATGGGGAGAAAAAATGCTAAAATAAGAGGAAAACCGAGAGTTTGGGGCAACTTTTCCCATGCCGAGTGTCCAACTGACATGCCGGGGCCGGAGCCTGCCGGGAGCCCCCGAAAGAGGCTGGCAGAGGGGTGAGGGTGGGGGGATTTAAAAATAAACCCCCCAAAAAGGGGAAAATCACCTTAAAATGGAGCGTTTCCCATGGGTGGTGCAGGGCCGAGTAGGATCCGGCCGGAGAGCTGGGAAACAATGTCAGGAAAATCCCAAAAAATTGCTGGGAAAAAAACAAGCAGCATCTCGGCCTCCACCTCACAACCCCTCCCCCAGTGATCTTGGGGCTTAGTTTGGGAGGGTTGAGGAGAAAAAAGGGGGGGGAAATTCACTTTTTTGTGTATACACTGAATTTTTTTAAGACTAAATTTCTATAAACTGTCTGACGGCTTTAATCTGTCATTTTTCGAGCGTAAGGTGGAAGAATCCAGCCCCAAATGCAAATAAATCAGAGGCTGGGATGGAAAATACTCCCTAAGAACTAAAAATGGGGTTAAAAAACCCTAAAATGAGGATTTTTCCAAGTGCTGGGGGGGACAGCAGAGGGGGTCACCCCATGGCAGCTGTGGGATTTGGGGTGTGTTCCCAAAGTGCTGTTTCCTCAGAGGGAATACTGGGATTTGGGGTTTTAAAAGTGCGTGGAGGGAAAGGGAAAGTAGTGGGAGAGTGGTGGGATTTGGGGATTTAGTGGGGATTGGTTTCCCCCGGTGAGATCCAGTGGGATTTGGGGTGATCTGAGGTGGGGAGGCAGTTAAAGAGGAGGGAATGGAGCCGGTTTGGGACAGGATCCATTTTGGTTTTATGAATGGGGTTCAGGCTGAGATTGAGGAGGGGACGAAGTTGGGATGGGGAGGGGATGGGATTCGTTTTGGGATTGGGATTCTCATTAAGGTTGAGATGGGGATGAGATTGGGATGGGGACAGGAATGGGAGTGGAGGGGTAGGATTTGGGTTCACTTTGGGAATGGGATGGGATTCGGATTCAAAGATTGGGATCGGGACGGGGTTAGGGCAGGGCAGGGGACAGGGCATGGATGCAGCCGGGAATGGGACGGGAATGCCGCTCCGGAGCGCAGGAGTGGTGGTGATGGGCTTGGTGGCCACATTCACGGTGGCATTAGAGGTGGTGGCGGCCGTGGCCGGGTGACGAAGGCGGCAGAGAATTTGATGATGATGATGATTATGGTGGTCGTGGCGGTGGGTACAAGTGACTCCCGGGACGGGGCTGCTGTCCCGGGAGCTCCCGCGGGCGCTGCGCCCCTGGAGCAGCCCCAGCCCCGGGAGTGTCCTCAGAGCCACCCCCGGGGGCACCCGCAGGGAACCCCCTCCCGCTCCGGCTCCCGCTGCTTTCCGCTCTCCGGAGGCTCGCGGGGGGGATTTCCAGCCTCAGGAAAACCGGGATATCCGCCCCGGCATCCTTCCTGACCCCGGGCACGGCGCGGTGGGGGACGGTGCAGCCACCCGTGTCCCCCCCAGGCAGGTTTTGGAGTCCCCTCCAGACTTGACCCTCTCGGGACACGCCACGAGCTCGTCCGAGCTCAGCCGTGGGAGCTGGGTGCCGAAATTGCCCCGTTCCGCCGGACCCATCTCGCCGCTGAACTCGGGCGTCCGGGCACATTCCTGGGGGGTGATTCACCAAGGGGGCCCCGCTCCCTCCCCGGCCTCCTCTTCCTCCTCTTCCTCTCCCGGCGCTGGATCCGGCCGCCGCCCTCGGCATGCCAGGGCAGGTCGCGCCGGGCCCCGCGGCTTCCCCGCCTCTGGGGGCGGCCCCGGGGGGCTTCTTCCAGAGGAATCTGCGGGGAATGGGGGAATCTGGGGCTCCAGGGGACATCTCTGGCACCTGGGACGTCCTGGGGACATCCGTGGCTCTTGGAGACGTCTGTGGGAATGGGGTGAATCTGTGGGTCCTGAGGGTACCCAGGGGTCTTGAGGACATCCATGGAACCTCCTGGCATCTGGGGGTTCCAGGGATATCTGTGGGTGCCCAGGACATCCAAGGATCCTGGTGTGATATCCGTGGGTCCTGATGGCATCCGTGGGTCCCAGGGATATCTGTGGATCCCAGGAATGTTTGCACATCCTGGGGACTTCCATGGTGTTGTCTGTGGGTCCTTGGGGACATCCATGTGTCCCGTGGAATGTCCGTGGGTCCTGGGGGACAGACACCCAAGGGCCAAAGGGGTGTGTTGGTGACACCTGCAGGTCCTGGTGGCATCTCCTGATGTCCCTGTCCTCTCTCCTCTCTCCTCCCCTACAGTAGTGCTGCTGGACTTCGCCAAGGCACACGGGGAGCTGGGCTGGCTCACCCATCCCTACGGAAAAGGGGTGAGCACCCACAGATCTGGTGTCCAGTCCTGCTGGCCATCACCGGGATGGGGAATGGGAACCTCTCCATGGGGAATGGGGACAGTCATGGGGGAGCTCCATGGGGACAAGGACATCTTTGGGGACTTTCACAGGAATGGGGATGAGGACATCCATGGGGATGGTGAATGGGGACCTCCATGGGAACAGAGACATCCATGGGGATGGGCTGGGGGGCATCCATGGGCATGGGGACAGGGACACCCATGGGGTTGGAGACCTCCACTGGAATTGGGCTGCGGCCCTCCATGGGACCAGGAGCACCCATGGGAATGGATGTGGGGACATCCATAGGGTTGGAGACCTCTGGGATGTGTCTGGGGACCTCCGTGGGGATGGGAACAGGGGCAAGGAGATGAGGACAAGGTCATCCCTGGGGACAGGAGGCCGTGCCTCAGTTCCCCCCCACAGCCCCATTTCTGTCTCCGGGGACAGTGGGACCAGCTGCAGAACGTCCTCAACGACTCCCTGATCTACATGTACTCCGTGTGCAACGTCCTGGAGGGCGAGCAGGAGAACTGGCTCCGCACCAACTGGATCTACCGTGGGGTGGCCCAGCGCATCTTCATCGAGCTGCAGTTCACCGTGCGTGACTGCAACAGCTTCCCCACGGCCGGCGGCGGCTCCTGCAAGGAGACCTTCAACCTCTACTACGCCGAGTCCGACGTGGATTACGGCACCAACTTCCAGAAGCGGCACTTCAGGAAGATCGACACCATCGCTCCGGACGAGATCACCGTCCAGGAGGATTTCGCCGCCCGCAATGTGAAGCTCAACGTGGAGGTGCGGTCGGTGGGGCCACTCCGCAGGAAAGGCTTCTACCTGGCCTTCCAGGACCTGGGCGCCTGCGTGGCGCTGCTCTCCGTGCGTGTCTACTACAAGCGGTGCCCGGCCGTGGTGCGGGGCATGGCGCGGTTCCCGGAGACCGTTGCCGGGCCAGACTCACAGACCCTGGCCGAGGTGCGGGGCTCGTGCGTGGCCGAGGCAGTGGCCGAGCAGGCGCCGGCCCTGCACTGCAATGCCGACGGTGAGTGGCTCGTGCCCATCGGGGAGTGCCTGTGCCGGGCCGGCTTCCAGAGCCTGGGAGACACTTGCCAAGGTATGGACTGGGGTAAACTGAGCGGGCGAGGGGTGTCTGAGGATGGGCCAGCTTGGTGTGTGCCTGCGGTGGGGTGGGAGGGAAGAGGAGTGGGGGGTTTGGCCCCAAAATTCCCAATCCTGGATCCTCAGCCTTGAGTGCAGTGAGTGTGGAAGGGCTCAGCTGGGAGAAGGGTGGGGCAGAGACTGGAAAAATGAGTTGAAATGCCCTAAAAATCCCCAGTTTTGAGTTGGAGAAATGAGGTTTTGGCTCCAAAATTTCCAGCCCTGGATCCTCATCTTTCAGCATCACCAGTGTAGTGAGTGTGGGAGAGTTCAGACAGGTGAAGGGTGGGCTGGGGGGATCCCAATAAATTAGAAGCTGCAAAATAAGATTAAATACCCTAAAATTCCCCATTTGAGTTGGAGAAATTAGATGTTGGACCCAAAATTCCCCATCTGGATCATTCCCCTGCAGCATCATTCATGCAGTGAGTGCAGCAGGGCTGAGCCAGGAAGGAAGTGGTTCAGGGGGGCTCCCCAATAATTAAGAAACTGCAAAATAAGGTGAACTCCCCTGAACTCCTCTCTGGGTGCTTGGGGGATGCTTCCCCCACACCTGTCAGGTGCTGATCCCACAGGTGGGGAGCAGGATTTGGGATCTCACCGGTGTCACTTTGTGTGTCCCCCCTCAGCATGTCCCCCTGGTACCTTCAAGGCTGCAGTGTCCTCTGGGGTCTGCCAGCCCTGTCCCCCCCACACCCTGCCCGCCCCGGCTGCTGCTGCCACCTGCCCGTGCGAGGATGGATTTTTCCGGGCCCCTGAGGACCCCCCCGAGCATCCTTGCACCCGTAAGTCACCTCCGGAGGGGGGACGCTGTAATGTCACCTCAGTGAGGTGACACAGCACCACCTTGTCCCCTGACCCCGCCCTGTGCCCCCTGCAGGTCCCCCCTCGCCTCCCCAGGCTGTCACAGCCCTGGGCTTGGGGGCCGCGGTGCAGCTGTGCTGGGCCCCCCCAGCCGACCCCGGCGGCCGTGAGGACGTCACCTACAGTGTCACCTGCGAGCAGTGCTGGCCCGAGAGCGACGAGTGCCGGCCCTGTGACGGGGGGGTCCGCTTCTCACAGCCCCCCCGGGGGCTCACGGGGACAGAGGTCACTGTCACTGACCTGGAGCCGCACGTCAACTACACCTTCACCGTGGAGGCCCGGAACGGGGTGTCCCCTCACAGCCACCAGCGCAGTGTGGCCAGCGCCACCATCAGCGTCAACCAGACGGGTGAGGGGACACCGGCAGCTCCCACACCTTCCCTCCGTGGTGGGGATACATCTGTGGTGTCCCTGTCCTCCATGGGAACACCTTTGTGATTTTCCCATCCCCCATGGGGACACCTCCTTGATGTCCCTGACCCCCCAGGGGCACCTCAGTGATGTCCCTGTGTGTCCCCACGACAGAGCCCCCCCGGGTGACATCGGTGAGCCTGGATGGACGGACTGCCACCAGCCTGGTCCTGTCCTGGACAGTGCCACTGCGGCAGCAGAGTCGGGTCTGGAAGTACGAGGTCACCTACAGCAAGAAGGTGACACAGCCTGACACCCCCAAACCCACCCCTCCATCCATCCCATGAGGGCACATCCTTGCCCTCAGCTGTGTCACCTCTGTTGATGAAATCTCCATCCACATCATCCCTCCATCCTCGCCCTGATCCACATCAGCCCCCCATCCATGCCACCTCCATCCTTGTCCCCATCCCTGCCCCATCTGTGTCACCCCTCCATTCATGTCACCTCCCCATCCGTGTCACCTCCATCCTTGCCTCCATCCATGTGTCCCTCCCATGTTCATCCATCTATCCATTTCACCTCCACCCCTGCCCCATCCATGTCATCTGCCCCACATCACCTCCATCTTTCCCCCACCCGTGCCACCCCTCACTATGTGTCACCCCAGTGTCACCCTGCTGTGTCCCCAGGTGGATGAGAACAGTTACTCAGTGCTGCGCTGCGAGGGCACTTCTGTCACCCTGCCCAAACTGTCCCCAGCCACCGCCTACGTGGTTCGGGTCCAGGCTCTCACTGCCGATGGCCACGGGGCCTTCAGCCCCCAGCACGAGTTTGAGACTCTGCCCGAGGGTGAGGAGGGGCCCAGGGGGTGTCGGGAGTGAGGGGTGGGGGCTCCAGGGGGTGTCGGGAGTGAGGGGTGGGGGCTCCAGTGGGTGCAGGGCTCACCTGGACGGTCCCTGCAGGTTCCGAGGCCATGGCATCAGCCGCCATCATCACTGGCAGCGTCGCTGGCCTTGTCTTTGTTGTCCTGCTCTTGGCCACTCTCCTCTACATCCTCCGGCGGTAAGAGGGCAAGCCCCACCAAGAGCCCCCCAAAATGTCATTGTCCCACCACCAAATATGGATGAGGGGTGACCTTTTGGGACAAAATGCTGCTTTTCCACAGGAGGAGGAGGTCACGGCCACGCCAATCCGCCGAGGATGTCTACTTCTCCAAGTCAGGTGAGCCATGGGACAGTGGGGACAATGGGGATGGGCAGGGGTTGACAGGGGTGCTGACCCCCTCCTTGACACCCCCAGACCAGCTGAAGCCCCTCAAGACCTACGTTGACCCCCACACCTATGAAGATCCCAACCAAGCCATGCTCAAGTTCACCACTGAGATCCCTCCATCCTTCATCACTCGCCAGAAGGTCATCGGTGCCGGTGCGTGGCTTTTTCCCCCCAGAGACACCCCAAAATTGGGGTGGGGCAGGGGGGCTAAGGGTGCCCCACGTTTTTTGGAGCAGGTGAATTTGGGGAGGTGTACAAGGGTACCCTGAAGCGTGGCAGGAAGGAAGTGCCGGTGGCCATCAAGACGTTGAAGGTGGGGTACACGGAGAAGCAGCGCGTGGACTTCCTGAGCGAGGCCACCATCATGGGACAGTTCTGCCACAACAACATCATCCGCCTCGAGGGTGTCATCTCCAGGTGTAAGTGGCCTTTATGTCCTGTCCCCCCAAAAAAACCACCCCAATTTCCCAGCAAAAACACGCCCCCCCCCCCCCCCCCCCCCAAAATAAATAGGGCATTTTGAGCCACAGCGCAAAGGGCAGTTTGGGGGCTTGGGTGCTTTTGGGGGATGGGATTGGGGATTTTTTGGGGGAGGGAATTCAGGTTTATTTGGAAGGTTTTAGGAGGAGCTTAGGGGATTTTTGGAGTTGGGGGACTGGGCTTTTGGGGGAGAATTGGGAGGGTTTGGGTTTTTGGGGGTGGTTGGGGATTTTTGTTATTTTTGAAGAGTTGGGGTTGTTTTGGGGGGTTGGGTTTTTTTGGGGGGCATTGGGCATTTGGGGGGTTAAGGATTTTGGGAGGGCTTTGTGGGAGGCTCAGAGATTTTAGGGGGGATGACCTTTTCAGGGGGCTTGCAGAGATATTTTTGGGGGGTTTTACCTATTTTGGAGTCTTTCTTTTCTACAGACAAGCCCTTCATGATCATCACAGAGTACATGGAGAATGGGGCACTAGATAAATTCCTGCGGGTAGGTGACACGTGGTGGCAACCACCACAGGGTGGTGGAACCTCCAACACCCACCACGGGAGGTGGGACAACAGGTGGATTCCAGGCTGGATTCTCCCCTTCCCTCCCAGGAAAAAGAGGGCGAATTTGGTGTCATCCAGCTGGTGGGGATGTTGAGGGGCATCGCCGCCGGCATGAAGTACTTGGCCAACATGAATTACGTCCATCGGGACCTGGCCGCCAGGAACATCCTGGTGAACAGCAACCTGGTGTGCAAAGTGTCCGATTTCGGGCTCTCGAGGGTGCTGGAAGATGACCCTGAAGCCACCTACACCACCAGCGTGAGTGTCACTGCAGAGGGGCCGTGGCCAGGGACAGGGTGGTTGGTTGGCCATGGAAGGGTGACTGGCCAAGGAAAGGGGGCGATTGGTCTTATTGGGGTGTTTGTCCAGGGTGGATGATTGTCCATCACGGTTGGTTGTGTTGGGGTGGTGGTCCAAGGTGGGTGATTGTCCATCACAGTTGGTCGTGTTGGGGTGGTGGTCCAAGGTGGGTGATTGTCCATCACAGTTGGTCGTGTTGGGGTGGTTGGCCATGCTGGGGTGGTTGAACAAGGTGAGGTGGATTTTTGGGGGTGCAGAGTTGACCCCAGTGTTGCTGTAGGGTGGGAAGATCCCGATCCGTTGGACAGCACCCGAAGCCATCTCCTACCGCAAGTTCACCTCTGCCAGCGACGTCTGGAGCTATGGCATCGTCATGTGGGAGGTGATGTCCTACGGTGAGCGGCCCTACTGGGAGCTCTCCAACCACGAGGTGAGTGCCCACCCTCCACCATCACCAGCATTTTGGGAGACATTCAAGGCCAGATGGGACAAGGCCAGGATCAACCTGGGATAGTGGAAGGTGTCCCTGCCCAGGGCAGGGGCTGGAATGAGATGAGCTTCAAGGTCCTTCCACCCCAAACCATTCTGGGATTCTGTGAATGAACACCTTTTTTGGGGGGACCTTCCCTGACCCTCCTCCTCCTCGTAGGTGATGAAGGCCATCAACGAGGGCTTCCGCCTCCCAGCGCCGCTGGACTGTCCCTCGGCCATCTACCAGCTGATGATGCAGTGCTGGCAGCAGGAGCGCTGCCGGCGCCCCAAATTCACCGACATCGTCAGCATCCTCGACAAACTCATCCGCGCCCCCGAGTCCCTCAAGGCACTGGCAGATTTTGACCCCCGGTGAGTGCGGGGAGCACCAGGATGGGATGGGGGGCAAGAAGAGGGAGGGGGGCAGTTGCCCAGAGAAGCTGTGGCTGCCCCTGGATCACTGGAAGTGTCCAAGGCCAGGCTGGACGGGGCTTGGAGCCTCCTGGGATAGTGGGAGGTGTCCCTGCCCATGGCAGGGGTGGAACGGGGTGGGCTTTAAGGTCCCTTCCAACCAAACCAGTCTGGGATTCTCTGATTCTTGCACATCTTTGCATCTTCTATTGTTTTTTGCATCGTTTTGTTTTTATCTTCATATTTCGTGCATTACTCTCGTGGTGCTGTTTTGGGTTGGGTTTTGCATCACTGCACTCCCACGTTGCTTTTGGCATCTCCATTTCTGCATAATTTTTTGGTATTTCCCTGTTTTCATATTTCCACTTTTTGCATTGTTTCATTTTCTGCATCAGCATTTCATCATCTCATTTTTGCATTTATTTTTTGGCATCTTCCCATTTCTGCATTGTTTTTCCATCCTTTCATTTTCACATAATTTTCCGCATCCTTCAATTCCTGCATTGTTGTTTTAACCTTCCTTTTTTTTGCATCATTTCATTTCTGCGCTATTTTTGCATCCTTCCAGTTTTTTGCATTTTTCTTCACCTTTCCATTTCTGCAGTTTCTCATCTTTCCATTTTCACATTATTTTTTGCATCTTTTCAACCCTGTGTTATTTTTCCATCCTTCCATTTTCACATCTCTATTTGTCACCCTTTCATTTCTGCACCTTTCCATTCCTGCATCATTTTTTGCATTGTTTCATTTCTGCAATATTTTTGTGTCCTCGCCTTTCTGCATCATTTTTTGTAGCCTCCCATTTTCACATTTTTTGCACCTTCACATTTTCACATTATTTTTTTACACCCCTCCATTCCTGCATAATTTTTTGCATCGTTTCCTTTCTGCATAATTTTTATGCCCTTCTGTTTCCACATCGTTTTTCCAGCCTTGCATTTCTGTGCCACTGTTTTTTGCATCCTTCTATCTGTGCATCAATTTTCCATCCGTGCCCACAGGGTGTCCATCCGGCTGCCCAGCACCAGTGGCTCTGAGGGCGTCCCATTCCGCTCGGTCCCGGAGTGGCTGGAGTCCATCCGGATGCCTCAGTACACCGAGACCTTCATGGCCTCGGGCTACAGCACCATCGAGAAGGTCCTGCAGATGACCAGCGAGTGAGTCCCTGTCCCTGTGCTGTCCCCTCGGTGTTCCCAGACTGTCCCCACACTAGGATGTGTCCCCACACTGTCCCCAGACCCTCCCCTCCAACTCCCGTGGGACAGGGATGTGCTGGCAACAGAAACCACTTCCGTGGCCTTGGTGGCCTGAGGGACAGGATAAAATTAGATGTTCCTTGGCCGGAGAGGCCAGGATGAGCTGTGTCCATCCATCTGTCCCCTGGGATGGGCTGTGTCCATCCATTCCCTGGGATGACCAATGTCAGTCTGTCCCTCCCTCGGGAGGAGCCATGTTGGTCTGTCCATCCCTTGGGATGAGCCGTGTCCATCAATCCCTCGGGATGAGCCATGTCGGTCTGTCCCTCCCTCGGGATGAGCCATGTCGGTCTGTCCCTCCCTCGGGATGAGCCATGTCGGTCTGTCCATCCCTCGGGATGAGCCATGGCGGTCTGTCCCTCCCTTGGGATGAGCCGTGTCCATCAATCCCTCGGGAGGAGCCATGTCAGTCTGTCCATCCCTCGGGATGAGCCGTGTCCATCAATCCCTTGGGAGGAGCCATGTCAGTCTGTCCATCCCTCGGGATGAGCCATGTTGGTCTGTCCATCCCCCAGAATGAGCCATGTTGGTCTGTCCATCCCTCGGGATGAGCCATGTCAGTCTGTCCATCCCTCGGGATGAGCCATGGCGGTCTGTCCCTCCCTTGGGATGAGCCGTGTCCATCAATCCCTCGGGAGGAGCCATGTCAGTCTGTCCATCCCTCGGGATGAGCCGTGTCCATCAATCCCTTGGGAGGAGCCATGTCAGTCTGTCCATCCCTCGGGATGAGCCATGTTGGTCTGTCCATCCCCCAGAATGAGCCATGTTGGTCTGTCCATCCCCCAGGATGAGCCATGTCAGTCTGTCCATCCCTCGGGATGAGCCGTGTCCATCAATCCCTCGGAATGAGCCATGTCAGTCTGTCCATCCCCCAGGATGAGCCATGTCAGTCTGTCCATCCCTCGGGATGAGCCGTGTCCATCAATCCCTCGGGATGAGCCATGTCGGTCTGTCCATCCCTCGGGATGGGCCATGTCGGTCTGTCCATCCCTCGGGATGGGCCATGTCGGTCTGTCCATCCCTCGGGATGAGCCATGTCGGTCTGTCCATCCCTCGGGATGGGCCATGTCGGTCTGTCCATCCCTCGGGATGGGCCATGTCCCCCCACCCACTGGACGCTGCTCCTGGGGACCCCCAAACCCAGGGTGTGGCCGTGGCTGGCTCCAGCCCCTCCCAGCCCCACTGCAGGCTGGTGGCTCCAATCCTGACTCCTGTTTTCCCAGGGATATCAAGAGGATCGGGGTGCGGCTGCCAGGCCACCAGAAGCGGATCACCTACAGCCTGCTGGGGCTGCAGGAGCAGGCGGGAGCTGGGGGAGCCCCGGGCTAACCCCAAGCCCCCCAGAACACCACATGAAGACATCCTCCCACCCCTCCCCGAGGGCTTTATTTATTATTTCTGTAATTATTAAGGGGTTTTTTTTGCAGTGTTATTGCCCCCGTGCCTGGGGATGAAACGGGTGCTGTCCCTTCCCTCCTCCCTAAAAAATGGAATTTCAAGCTTGTTTGGAGCTGGGGGGGGGCATTTTTCTTCTTATTTTTCCCCCACATTTCAAGAAAAAAAGGGCTCAGTCCCAAAACTGATTTATTTTTACTCTTTTTCTCCCTATTTATTCGCCTCCCACTGGGTTTTGGGGTGTTTTTTTCCCCTTTAACGCTGATCTGCCAGTGTTGCCTTGTATTTTTTAACATAATTTATTCTATTTTTGTATATTTATTGCGAGGAATTAAAGGTTGTGTAAGGCTTGGGAGAGAAAAAAGGAGGAAATTTAAAAAAAACCCTCAGATGCTTTTTTCACCCCTTTTTTCATGGATTTATGGGGATTTTTGTGGGGTTTTGAATAAAAATATGTGCTTTTTGGTTTTCTAGAATATTGTGTTTTCCTACAGAGGTTCACAGAGACTGAGGGAATTTAGGGGGAAAAGAGAGGTGGGTTCGCCTAGATTTTGGGGGTTTTAAGGGCATTTTAAGGGAATTTAAAGGATTTTAATAGTGTTCTAAAGGGTTTTTTAAGGTCTTTTAAAGATTGTTAAAGGGTGGGGGGACATTAAGGGGGGTTAAGGAGGTTTAAAGTTTTGGGGGTTTTTAGGCATTTTAAAGATTTTTAAGGAGTTATCAGGGTTTGTAAGGGGGTTAGGGGCTTTAAAGGAGTTTTACATTACTTTTTAGGGGGACTTAACATTTTTAAGGGGTTTATTTAGGGATTGGGGGGGTTAAGAGGGTTTTAAAAGTGGGGGGTTGGGTGTTTTAGTGAGGGTTTAAATGAGTTAAGGAGGATTTTTAAGGGGGTTTAAATGGGTTAAAGAGGGTTTTTTGAGGGGTTTACAGTTTTTTAGGGGGTTATCAGGGACTCTTAAGAGGTTTCACACGGCTCTGGGAGTGTTTCCCATCCGGGGCCTCTTTCCTCAGCAAAACCCAGGAGGAATTTGGCCTTTTCATCCCCCGCCGCTCCCCAAAGCCAAAGCCCGGCCGCGCCGGCTGCCCGGAGCCTGCAAATAACTGGGTAGGAAAACGCCGGAAAAAGGGGTTTGCCATTTTTTCTGCCCCAAACCATACAAAGGGACGGGTGGGAGGTGAGGGCGCACCAACATCGTGCTGCGAAAGCCGCGATTTTGGGGGGGGTTGCACCCTATTTGGGGGCATTTTGGCCTGTGGATGTCACGAGTTTGTCGGTGTCAGCGATCGCGGCTCAAAGTGCAGCGGCGCCCGGGAGGGGCCGGATCCGCGGGGACACCCCGGACGGGGGCTCCTGGCAGCCCCTTATCGCCTGTGTGCCCAGGGCGGGGCCGGGCACGGAACCCACGGCGCTGGGGAAGCAATGGGGAAACTGAGGCACGGGGACAGCGAGGCTTTTGGGGTGACGGGCAGGGCTGGGGGTGCCGCCCGTGGGTGCTGCCCGGCTGACCACCCACCCCCCGCAAGCGATCTGGGGGCTGGGGACCCCTCCCCTCACTGCCCTCGCTCCTCCCGTGTGTGCCGCAGCCCAGCCCCCCTCCCGGAGCCCAGCCCAGCTCCTGCCCCACTTTTGGAGTGTCTCCGCGGTGCTGACCCTGCTTCACCCGCTGTGCGGCGCGCCCGAGCATGCCCGCCCTGCCCAACCTGCCCCGCCGCGCCTAATGAACCCCTCAGGCTTAATTACGGCTTCGTTAGCGCCCGATGCGCCACCGAAACACGCTGCGCCCCCGTCCGGGGATCAAAGGCCTGGGGACGTCGGTCCCCCACTCCCCCTGGATTTAGGGGTCACTAAACGCCCACCCCCTTCTTAATTGCAGCAATTAAAATAAGGATAATTATGTGCTAATAATTTTAGGAGGGAAGCATAGGGAGTGTCACAGAGACTGGGGCACTTCACTTCCCTGGGCAGTGTTGGGGGGATTTGGGCGGTTTTAAGCGTTGTTGTTGGCTTTGGGAGGGGGTCGTTCCCCAAAAGAAACCAGCAGGGCTGGAGAAAGAGGAGGAGGAGGGGAGGAATCATTGATGGGTCCATGTATTTAATGCTCTGACAGAGAACTGGCGCCCTAAGACACCCCACACCACCTGAGGGGTCAGGACCCCCCCTCTTTTCATGGGGGACATCCCTGGGGAGCGGTCCCCTGTGGTCCCAAAATGTCATCACTTGGGGTTGGCGAGTTCCTCGATTGCTCTCCGCAGCTGGAAGGGGACAGAGGAGGTGGGACAGGGGCACTCCCCCCTCTTTGCCTTCTCCTTTTCCCCCTTTTCCCCCCCGCCTTTTTTGCCCTATTTGCCCCTTTTTCCCCCTTTTTTGCCCTATTCGCCCCTTTTCCCCCCATTTCCCCCCCTCACCTCTGCCCTGCTCACAGCTCCCACCAGCTCCCCAGAGCGGGTCACAAAGACTCGCTGCAGCTTCAGCAGCTGAAAGAGGTGATAGGCCTGGGAAAGGGACAACAGGAACACGTGGGGACAAAGCCACCCTCGCTGTGTCCCCTCAGTGTGACACAGACCTGGGGGGCTCCCAGGACACATTTCGCCCTCCCCAAACCTGGTGCAAGGAGGTCCACGGGGACAACTGGAGCATGATGGGCTCAATGGTGCAGTCATCCCCGAGTGTCCCCACGGTGGCCAGCTTGAGGAAGGTGACATATTAAGTTTGGGGAAGAAAAGCAGCTTTTTGGGTGTGGTAGTGTGCCCCCCATCCCGTTTACCTTCTCCCCTTGGGGGGCCTGGGGGTGCTCATGGCTCTGGAGGAAGGTGACCAGCTGGGACCTGCTGACAGTGCCCACCAGAGTGGGGGACCCTGGAGAGCAGGGACAGGATGGGGACAGCATGGGAGTACTAGGGAGACACCAAGGGAACAGTACGGGAATAGCAGGGGGAGGTACTGGGGACACCAAGGGGACATCCCATAGGGACAGCAGGGTGATGGTATGGGGACAGTATGGGAATATCGAGGGGACACCCCATAGGGACACCCCATAGGGACACTGTGGAGACAGAATGGGAATATCGATAGAACAGCATGGGGACACCAAAGGAATGGGGACAGCATCGATACAGTACAGGGACACCATGGGGATGGCATGGGAATATTGAGGGAATGGCATGGGGACAGTATGGGAGTACTGAGGTGGCACCATGGCAATATTGAGGGCACAACATGTGGACACCAATGGGAACAGGACATCCTGGGAATATCAAAGGACACCATAGGAGCAACATGGGGACAATGTGGGAACACCCCATAGGGACAGCATGGGCATGGTATGGAGACAGCATGGGAATATCAAGTGGGCACTGGGGGGACACCATGGGGACAGCATGAGGAGACACAGAAAGGCCACCACAGGGCCAGGGACTTGCTGGCCACCCCCCATGGTGACAGTGAACCCCCCCAGGTCCCACGTCCCACCTGTGCTCTCCACCACAGGGTATTCGGCATCAGCAGAGGCGTCCAAGGCCACCAGCACCTCCTGGAAACCGTCCCCCTTGGCCAAGGCCACCACCCGGCGCTCCATAAACTCCTCCACCACCACTCGGTAGGAGCTGGTGGCAAAAAAACCCCCCAAATTTCCATCGTTTCCTGGAGAATGCCCACAGAACGTGGATTTCTGGGGCGGGGGCTTACGCCATGTGCCGGCTGCGGATGGGGGGCAGGTAGGGCAGCTTCTTGATGATGATGCCAGCGTCGTAGAAGGACGGTTGGTTCTTCTGGCTGATGGCGTTGGCCACCAGCACGGCCAGCACAGTGGGCAGGATGTGGCCCAGGTGCCCGGTGGCCTCACACACCAGCAGGGCCGTGGACACTGTGTGGGTCACCGAACCTGAGAATGCGGCTGCGCCTGGCAGGGGGAGCAGGGGTCAGGGGATGGGGATGGGTGTCCCCCTGACCGTGGATGTCCCCCCACCCGTGGGGGTGTCCCCTGCCCCAGACTCACCAGCCAGGGCATAGCCAGCAGGAATAATGGGCCGTGGGGGTCCTTCCGAATAGAGCCCCCTTGGAAAGAGCAGGGCCACCACCTCCCCCATCAGGCGCCCAATGGCTGCTCCTAAAATTGGGAGAGGAGGGAAGGTGGGGAGATCCCAGGACCTCCCCCCAAAAATGGTGGAGGAAGAGGCAACCACCTTCCTGCAGCCCTCCCAGAGCTGGATGCCTCCCCTGTACCCCCCAGACTGGACCTACCCCCCTCCAGGGCTGGATACACCTCCCATATCCCAACTCCAAGGGCTGAATGAACCCCCTGCACCCGTCCCCCAGCCTGGCTGTCCCTCCATGTCCTCCTTGGGCTGGCTGTCCCCCTCCATGTCCCCCCAGCCCCTGACTCACCATAGATGAAGATGGGCATGAAGTACCCAGCTGGCAGGGGCAGAGTGGTGGCCAGGATCAGCATCCAGAACTGGGGGGGCCAGTGGACACAGGGGGTCACCACACAGGGACACCATGTTGGGGGGCCCACCCAGAGATTGGGGGGCCATGGTTACCTTCATGAGCAGGAAGAAGGTCAAGGTGCCATAGATGGTGGCAGAGGGATGGTCCCACTCCTGCCAGAGCCCACCAGGCTTGGCCACCCCCGAGGCGTTGGGGGCCAGCAAGCCCCACGTGTGGTTGTCGAAGAGGGAGGTGAGATATTCCTTCATGGTGAGCTGGACAGACAGATGGACAAATGGACACCCTGAGCCCCTGCTGGGAGGTTTTGGGGTCTCCAAGGAGCCCCACATACCCCCACTCACCCTGGAGGCCATGAACTGCCCCAGCCCAGGTGGGAAGGTGACAGAGGCAAGGAGCAGCACCACCAGCACCGTGTACACAGGTTTGCTGCAGGGGGGACACAGGGAGCTGGGCGCATGGGGACGGACAGATGGACAGACAGGGGGAACCCAGAGAGACCCAGGGTGGATGGGGTTGGTGGGCAGGGTGCACAGGGGGGACATCAGGGCACCCAGGGTCGATGGAGGGCACAAATGGATGCACAGAGTGGATGCGTGGCCACCCAGGGTGGATGGGGTGGGGTGAGAAGGGTGCATGGGGGGGGGATATAGGGACACGTGGGGTGCAGGGAGGGGACAGAGGGACACTCGGGGTGCATGGGGTAGATGTGGAGGGTGTATGCAGGGGATGCATGGATGGCCAGAGTGCACAGGGTGGACATATGGACGCTCAGAGTGGATGGGCAGGGTGCAGTGGGGGGACACATGGACAGCCAGGATGGACAGGGTGCAGGGGTGGGACACAGGGACACCCAGGGTGCTTCATGGGAGGCACACAGACACCCAGGGTGTATGGGAAGGACACAGGGACACGCAGAGCCTGCACGGCACGGACACACGGACACAGAGGGTGCAGGGTGCAGACAGATGGATGGATGGACGCCCAGTACGGACTCGGTGGCCAAGAGCTTGGCCGTGAGCCGGTTCTTCTTGACAGCCACCATCATCCAGCGCTGGCAGAAGAGATAAGCACAGGCCGCGATCCCACAGATGATCCTGTGAGGAGAGGGCAGGTAGGGTGCAGGCAGGGCACAGGCAGAGCACAGACAGCACCCCAAAACCGGACCCTCCTTACCCCAAAATCAGAAAAAAGAAGGTCTCCAGGAGGTCGAAGGGAAAGTCAATACTGAAGTCACTCTTAAAAACAGCAACAATGGTTTCTGGGAGGGGGGGACAGGAATGAGGGTGTGAGTTTGGAGCTAAGCACCCCAAAAATGCCACGAGGGTAAAGGGGAAGAGGCGGCATATCCTGCCCACCCTGCCTTGCCTTGCTCGCTGTTGAACACGGCCAGGAGCCGGAACATGAAGGCGCCACAGGTGGCAGCAAAGAAGCCGCGCCAGTAATCCCGCACGGCAAAGTGGGGGGACATCACCTCAATGCTGAAAAGCACTCCTGGAAAAATGGAGAAAGGGATCAGGGCAACGTTTAGGGGTGCTCAGGGTGGGCTTAGGGGGGTTCTCACCGCTGATGGGTGCCCCGAAGACTGTGGCCACCCCGACGGCTTGAGCTGCCACCAGCATCTCGTGCTGCTTGAATTTGTTCTGTAGGGTGGGGGGGTTAGTCACAACCCCAACTTCTTGGGGGTAGAATCAAATCCCTCCATTCATTTTTTTGTGCAGTGGCATCCCCCCACCTCATACTCCCTCATGACCGTGGTCCTCATCTTCCCCAGATACGCTGCAGCCATGGCAGAGAGGTGGACATAGGGACCCTGGGGGGGTAAGCAGTGCTGAGCATCCTCCCCACCCTGGCACCAACTGAAACTGCCAGGGATTTGGGGGCTCAGAAAGGGATCCCTTACCACTTTCCCAAGGAAAACGGTGCTGCTGCACCCCAGGGTGCAGGTCAGCCCCACCACCTTGGCTCCGAAGTTCTGGATGGCCAGGTAGTCCTCCAGCACCACGCCCATCAGGATGGTCTTCAGCTCCGGGATGCCGGAGCCTGGACCCGGGGGTGGGGGGGCAGGATCCAAATTTTAGGGGTCCTCCATTACTGAGGGGGCATTTTAGGGAGCCAGGGAGGTCGGGGTGAAGTTGGCTCACCTCCAGAGTGGGGGGTGATGCTCTGGGAGAAGCCGGTGGAGAAGGCAGCCAGTGCCATGGGACACAGGGTCCACGAGAGGTACTTGAGCACCCCGATGTCCCCGATCTCTTGGTACAGCCACGTGTGGGCTGGAGGAGAGGTGTCGGGAGGGGAGATGCACCCCCCAAAAGATTCCCCCCACCCATATCCTCAGTGAACCCCCAAACGCTGGTGGAGCCCCCCCAGGGTGCCCCTCGTTTACCCGCGAGGAGCCTGGAGACAGTGGTGTCCATGGTGAAGCTGATGGTGGCCATGAGGACCCCCAGGATGAAGAGGAAGTACCAATCCTCCCCGACACGGAACAGCTGCCGCTTCACCCACTCCAAGCACCCTGCGAGGGGGGAAACAGGATGCTGGTCCCCCCGAAACCCCCGCCCCCAGAATCCCCCTTACTGGGTAGGGGTCTCACCTCGGACCCTTCTCCGGGCGGTGGGGCAGGGTCTCCAGCTGTGCTCCGACACTAGCACCCTCTCCACCTCCTCCTCCTCCTCCTCTTCCTTCTCCCCCCGCAGCCCCCCGGGGACGGGGCGCTCCATCCCGGGGACGTTTTTGGGGAC
Source organism: Nicator chloris (assembly GCA_013400495.1). Lineage (NCBI taxonomy): Eukaryota > Metazoa > Chordata > Aves > Passeriformes > Pycnonotidae > Nicator > Nicator chloris. The sequence continues at coordinate 559,668 of WAAE01020586.1, read as the reverse complement.
TGCACCCTCTCTTTTTTAGCACCCCCTGACCCGTCCTCCCGCCTCGGCCTCCGCTGCCTGACTGAGTTTGCAAACGAGCTCATTAAAAACGACCTTGACAAATCCGACGGACCCGCTCGGGCCGGAGCGAGCCGGGTTTCCTCCCCCCTCCGCCACCCTCCAGCTCCCAATCCCAACGTACATCCCGCGGCGGGGAGGATTTAATAAGTGTTTTAATTAATTATCATGATTGTTCCGTAATAATAGGCATCGCATTCCATGGCGTTGAGCTGGGGGGGGGGGGGGGGGGGACGGAGGNGGGGGGGGGGGGGGGGACAGAGAGGGGGAAAATTTCCACCGTCTCCGGCGCAAGACCTAAATTTAGCCGGTTTTACGAGAGGTCTGGCAGGCGGCCGGGAGCCTTAACGAGGCTTTAAAAAGCTCGTCAAGTCGAAATATCCCGAAATAACCGATCCGGCGTCGCCTTCGCCGGGAGAACGAGGAAGGGGGTTCCGCTCTTCCCCCCGGTGAGAGCTGGGGGTCGCAGGTGGGAGCAAGCGGTGGGTGAAGGTGAAATCCTCACCCGCCAGCACCATGGAGCTTTTCGGGAGCTTTGTCCGGCCCCACGGAGAGAGCTTGGGGTTCCCAGGTGAGTTTGGGGCGCACTCAGGAGGCATTTGGGGGGGATCTTCAGCAAGCCGTGGCTGTGACCCCCCCCTAAACCCCATCCAGCAGCTCGCCCCGGTAACACAGGCATGGTGAAGACCCTGGGGAACACCTATCAGTTCACGGTGGACGTCAGCGACTTTGCGCCCGAGGACATCATCGTCACCACCTCCAACAACCAGATTGAGGTGCATGCTGAGAAGGTGAGTGCTCCCTGCCTTCCCTGCTCACCCGCAAAGCGAGGGATCCCAAAATCCTCACCAGGGAATGTGGGGACCATCCAGCTCCCACACAATTCCCAAGCAGCTGCAGCCAGAACCCCAGTGGGGTTTAATTCACCATTAATTAATGGTGACGGCAGGGGATAATGAGTCCCCATTCTGCTTGCACCCCAAAATTGCTTCTTTTCACCCATTTTTTTCTCCCAGTTGGCCACGGATGGCACTGTCATGAACACCTTCACCCACAAGTGCCAGCTGCCCGAAGATGTGGACCCCACGTCTGTGTCATCCTCGCTGGGGGACAACGGGATGTTGACCATCCGGGCTCAGCGCCGGCCGGCCAAGCACTCCGAGCACGTCCAGCAAACCTTCCGGACTGAGATCAAGATCTGAGGGGTCGGGGGGCTCCTTTCCCCCCCTCTCTTTTCTCTCCCTCGCTAATTAAATGGGTGATTTGGGAAGGAGGTGGGATGTGGGGTAGGGAAAGGGAACGCTCCCTCCAGAGTGGGGTCAGACCCGTGCTGAACGCATCCCATCACCCACCAGGGAATCTCCGGAGGGGAGTCAGAGCTCCAGCAATTTTTAGCTGGCACGTGTAGCAGGGGGAAGATCCAGCATGCCAAGAGTCCTGCCGGGAGCCAGGTTCCCTTCCCAACCCTCCGCCAGAGCTTGTGTTTGTATATACAGCTTGGGATAAATTATTGAGAACGTCTGACTGCCACCTTCTCCGTTTTGGGGGGTTTTTTTGGACGTTTCCTTGATGCTTGACCCTCAAAAAGTGCTGTGCGTTCAGACCCGAGGGATGTCTCGGTAAGGGATATTCTGCCATCCCGACAAAAACCTGCTCGGAGCGCGGAGCCACTCGGGCGGCCGCTGCCCTGTTTATTTCCAGCCCGGGGTGACTCATTTCTTCCCCGAAGCTCTATTTCTGAGCCATTCCCTCAGCTGTTCGGCTCCCGACCCACCTAGAAGGCTCCCGACCCACCAAACCCTCCTCCTCCTCCCCTCGCCCATCCTCTCCCACCACCCCCGGGATGCCCCAAGGCCGGCACGAGCCGGGATGACGGCCCCAAACCCAAGGGCTTCTTTTTGGGGGAGGGCAAAACCTCCCGCAAGGAAGAGCCTGGCTCCGTCTCCCTGTGTGTACCAACAACAGCGAGGCGCCTGCTCGGGGCGAGCGCCTGTTTACGGCTACACACAGCACCCGTCTCGTGTTGCTGGTGCCGCCCCAGGGCAGCGTGGCCCCATCCGTCCCCGAGCCACTCGTGACTGGCATTAACACCCCCGGCAGCGTCCCAGGCACGGCTGCTCCGCCTGTCACTCACTGCCCGCTGCAGGAAAAGGGGTTAGAAGTGATGAGTGAAGTTGTTAAGGGCCGGGAAGGCTCGGGAAGCTCGGGGAGGGCAGCGGGGATGGGCTGCCGTCGGGCCCCGGCGATGGGACGCGGCCGCTCCGTCCCCAAGTGCAACCCCGGCGCCTAGCGCCGGTCACTGGTTGCCATCTAGTGGCCCTCGCCCGGGGAGATGCGGAGAAAGGAGGAGGAAAATGGGGGGAAAAACCGCCCTATTTCTGCCCAAGTTGCTTTGGAACAGGGCAGATGTGCAGAGGGCAAAGGGCCAGCTCAGCCTAGCCCCAAACACACCCCACAGCAGCTCGTTTGTGGCAGGAAAGCTGGGGAAAAACCCCGGTTTTTTGGGACGTGTTTAAACTCTTCATCAACGATCTGGACAAGGCGATCGAAGGTATCCTTGTAGCCTGATACAAAACTTTTCCACTTATTTATACATTTTCAGCAAACAAATTGGTTCTAAGTCACACCATTCTCTTTAATATTTAGCATTCTGTCTTCGGTTGGTTACTGATTTCTATAGTCCTTTTACCATCTTTTCCTCAGACAGGGAATCTCCAACTTTCCAGGCTTTAATCTCCTCTGTATTTTCTGGGACGGGCTATAAATTTAAGATGCCAGATATCCAATCTTTGGCTTTATTGAAGCTTGTTAGGGTTAGTTTTAACAAACTTCAGGTTTTGGTGAATTGATGATCTGAGTAACGAGAGTCTGTGGAGAACCTTCATTAGTGCTGGCCAAAAGTGGGTGCTGCTTACAATTAGTTAAAACAATTAATTAAGAATTAGTTAGGAAAGTTAAGTATTATTTCCAACAACCGGGAACCTTCTCCCTGACAGAAGGATGGAGCCAAGGGAAGAAGTCACAGGAAAAGAGGAACGGCATCACGTTGTGGCAAGGGAGGTTTATGTTAGATACGGAAAACTCCTTCATGGAGTGGGTGGTCAGGCACTGGGAAAGCGGTGGAATCGCCACCTCGGGTGTGTTTGAACAGGGGTGATGTGGTAACTGGGAACATGGTTAGCGATGAACACGGCGGTGGCACCGGGACCTTCAGTCCCCACAGCTGCTCTCGGCCTCCCTCGGCCCCTCATGCCTCCTCTCGGCCCCTCAGCGCCGCCCCCCCACTGTCATGGCGGCGCCTCAGCAGCGGGAAGGGGCGGGAAAAGGAGCGGCTCCGCCGCGCATGCGCAATGACGACAACGCGGCTGGGCGGGCCAGGGCGACGCCGCTTCCGCCCGACGCCAAGATGGCGGCGCCCTTTGTCTAGTCGGTGTCACGGTGAGGGCCGCGGGCCGTGGGTGAGGCCCGCCGGGCCCGGCATGGCAGGTGCGACATGGGAGCCCCGGGAGAGCGCTGGAGGGGCTGGGGAGAGGGCTGAGTAGGACACGGGCGCTGGGAGGGGAGGGGGCTACAGCCCGGCTCGCTGGATGTGTGGTAACGGAGCCGGTTTGGGGGTCACCCCGGTGCGCGGCCCCCGGTTCTTTGAGGGCAGGTTGCGGGGGGGCCTTTCCTGCTGGCGAGCCCTGGGAAACCGGAGGGTGCCGGCTGTCGTGGGGGGAACGACGGGTTGTCGCGGTAGGAACGAGGGGCTGCCGGATATCGTCAGGGTTTGTTGGCTGCTGTGAGGGGAGCGGAGGGCTCCTGGTTGTCATGAGGAGAATTAGGGCTTGGTGACTGTCTTAGGGGGAGTGAGGGGTTATCGTGAGGGGAATGGGGCTTCTGGATGTCATGAGGAGAGCAGGGGGCTCGTGGTTGTCGTGAGAGGAACCAGCGGCTGTCGTGAGGGCGGTGGGGGCTCCTGGCTGATCCCGTCCCCAGCGTGTCCCTGTCCGCTGTGTGACACCCAGCCGTGAGGTGACTCGGGGCGAGGCCATGAACGAAGCCGTGTGTCCCCCGGGCTTGGGGCATCACTGTCCCCTCGGGCCACCGAAAGATCCTCCCGATGGCGGGGAATGGGGGGCACAGCCCCGAGCCAGCGCCAGACACATCCCCGCACCTCAGGGACGGGGAAAACCGCAAGGAAAACGGGATTTTCCGTTGTTCTGGCGTTTTGGCGAGGTGACAGCCCCTCCTGGCTGTCCGTGCCCTCTGCGGGCGGGCATGGGTGACACATCTCCCGGACCAGCCGCGTTTCCTTAGTTTCTCTATCAGAGGCTTCTCCCGAGATTCCAGCCCTCAGCCAGCATTCCAAAGGGTGTTTTTCCCCGAGGAGACAAGGGTTTGTCATCCCTGGGCGCTGCAGACACAGGAGGGGTTTCAGGGCAGATCAGGTGATGTCTGGGTGTCTAGAGCAGCACCAGCACATCCATAAGCCTGAAATCCAAATAACCAAGCTGTCTTCAGGATGTCTGTTCCCTGTGGGGTGAATAGGCTGTCCCTTTCCTCGTGTCTTTCTCATTTTATTTCCTTTTCACCACTTTTTTTTTTCCTCTTTGTGATCATTTCCCCTCTCACACCTCGCCTTCTGCTTCCGACGAAAACCTCTGCAGCCCTTCCCTATTCCATGATTCATATTAGTATTATGTGGAGCCGCTCCACTCAGGTCAGCTCTAAACTTTATTTTTTTCATGAAAAACGTTGCAGGATCCGTTCCTGGAAATGAGGACAGACCCCTGTGGGCAGAGGCAGCGAGGGTTGGGGCCGCGTTGTTCTCTGAGCTGACACAGGAGGCGAGAGATGACAGTGGGTAGGAAACAAACCCCATCTTCCCAGGATGGATGGCTGGGTGGTGACAGCCTTGAAAGGCAATGTTTAAATCACTGTTTTTTCCAATTTAGGGAGGTTTGGGGGTTTTTAATAGGTAGATGTTTGCGTGGCAGGGAAGGGGAGAGGTAATGTTGCTAATTAGCGAGAGTGCTTAGCAGAGCTTGCGTGGGAAGCTCCCTGGGACTCCAGCTGCTGTTTTTATCTGTGTGGTGGGCGTGGGCGGGCTCGTAATGAACTTTTCCATGATTAATTGGATAATGAGAGACTCAACAGCCTTGTCAGGGGAGAGGTCGGGAAGGGAATCGTTTCCCCTGGGGGGAAATCAGAGGGTGCCCAGTCCTCCATCAGTGATTTTGCACTTTCAGCACCCAAAATTGGAGGTTTAAAATGAGTTTTTCATCCCATTTTCCCCAGGATGGCTGCATAGAGACTGACCTGAACACCTGGGAAGGGGAAATCTCTGGAGGAGAGACACAACCCTCTGGCCCTTGATTCTCCGGATATCTCTGCTCCTCACAGCACAGTGGTGAGCTTGGGCACCAGTCCTGGGGGTTGGGTCCAGGTGTTTGGGATTGTTAAACCTCAAAGTCAGGGATTTTAGCGGATAAAGGCCCCCCTGCTGCACTTCCAAGGGAGCCGGAACGTGACATTATGGAGGAGACTACAGAAAATAGGAAGGTTTTTTGGGGAGGAATTTTTTACTTCCTTCTCAAAGCTGAGGAGCAAAGCTGAGACAAGTCCAATCCTGGAACATTAAAAATCATTGTTCAGATGCAAAGTGCCTCCCACAAATCCCCCAAAATACCCTTTTAGTGCATCAAACTGTCAAGATTCCTCAGGTCCTGTTGTGCAGAGCTCTCCAAGCAGGGAGCACAGCCTTGTGCTCTGCAGGGAAAATGCTGCCTCTTTTTTCCAGAGCTTTGCAAACCACACTGGGTCATGCTATGCAGTATTTTGACCCAAGTACTGATTTTCCTGCCTGTCAGGGATGTATTTTGGGACAGGCTGGGGGAGTTTGGAGAGTGGGGGAAAATCCAGGGCAGGGAATTCATTGCAGCAACAAAATGGAGTGGAGCTTCCTCTCTCTCTGTGTGATCCACTGCTGTCAGAGAGGTCCTGGCCTCTCACCCACGCTGGGAATGCTTGTGGAAGCTGAATGGGAGGAAGAGCCTTCCCCAGGCGTTGCTGGCACCCGCAGCTGACAGGAGGAGGCTCCCTCTGACCACTGATCAGTGGAAGGAACAGGAACTGGAAGTGCCTGGTGTTGTGGATCCAAACCTCTCACTTTTTCCTGACTGGAAACTCCTGATTTAAGAGGCAGTGAAGGTTGGAAAAACAACTTCCATGGGCTGGAAACTTTGAGAGGCACCGAGTGTGGAATCCAGGAGTGTTCCCCCAGCCATAACCTTCCTGCTACAGCATCCAGAGCCTTAAGGACTTCCTGCATGAACAATGACTGGATAGTCCCTGTTTCCTTTCTCCTCCCTCCTTGCCAGTCCCTTGAAACAATCCCTTCAGCCCTGGAATCATTGTTGAAAGACCAAGCCTAGTGAAAACCCTTCACTGACCCCACAGCTGCAGCTCAGGAGAAAATCCACAGTGTGGCACTTTGCTGAGAAGGACCTGCTGGAAAATTGGGGTTTTGCCATGTTTCCAACAATTTGCAGCATTCCTTAGGCAGAGCTGTGCTCCAAGCATGGAGAACTCCCTCCAAACACATAATTAAATATAAAAATTCCTCAGTATTGTGACATGAGCAGCTGGAAATAACAGAGCTGGAAGGTTTGGACAAACATTTCCGTGCTATGACCCTGGCAGGAGCAGTGACACAGGAGGGATGATGGCACTTCTGTCTGCAGATGTGACAAGGCTCCTGCTCGCTGCTTGGACCAGCTGAGGAGCAATAGCTGTGTTGTGAATACTGTCAGGGTGGCTAAAAACCATCCTGGCTGTTCCATCAACTCCTGCTAGCCCTGCGTTGGAATCGTGGCTGAACTAGGAGCGGGTATGGGTTGGATTTAGCCAGGAAAGGAGCTGAAATTTACCTTTTTGGGCCATTTTGTTAACCACGAGGGCAGTCAGGACGTGTTTTGTGATCTCCTCAACGAGCCCGTGAGTGGTTTCACCACTCACCTCAGCCCCCCATCCCGGGGTTTTTCCCTCCCCACAGCCATGGATTTCCCGCAGCACAGCCAGCAGGTGCTGGAGCAGCTGAACCAGCAGCGGCAGCTGGGGCTGCTCTGCGACTGCACCTTCGTGGTAGATGGCATCGACTTCAAGGCCCACAAGGCCGTGCTGGCTGCCTGCAGCGACTACTTCCGCATGCTCTTCGTGGACCAGAAGGATGTGGTGCACCTGGACATCAGCAATGCCGCAGGTAGGCCTGGAGTTTTTATCCACGATCCCTCCCAGCTCCTTAAGCAACTCAATTCCTTGCCCAGGCTGCGAGGGAGGCTCTTCAGCTTGTTATTTTGAGTGTTTCAGAATGAAAGAGCAAGGGGTGAGGGCTCATTTCTGGTTGTGTCACCTCACCTGCAGGCCTAGGCCATGTTCTGGAGTTCATGTACACGGCTAAGCTGAGCTTGAGCCCTGACAACGTGGAGGATGTGCTGGCTGTGGCAGGTTTCCTGCAGATGCAGGAGATTGTCAGCGCTTGCAACGCACTCAAATCTCTCTCTGTGCCCCCAGAAAATCCCCCTGGGATGAACCAGCAGCCCCCCGAGATTGGTACGTACCCTTCTGGCTTCCCCTCACCCATGCAAAGTCAAGATTTACCCACTTACACTTCATGCAGTCTATAATGTATCCGCTTATGCCCCTTGGCCATCTTGCAAACCCAGTTCTCGGGTGCATCTGGTGCACCTGAATAGGGTTTGATCCTCTCGGGCAGCACCAACAGTTGAAAAATCACTGCTTCTGTGAATTTTGTGGGATTTGGGAATCCTGGCAGAAGCAGCTGAATGGCTCCGCCTGTTGCCTCGCAGGAGCTGACAAGGTGATGGCCGATGCCAAGACATCGGTGGTGGCAGAAGCTGTGGGGGAGCCTGACAAAGCCAAAACAGCTGCTCCTGATGCCAAGGGGGAGGACGAGAAGCCGGAGGCCGCAGCACAGCCTGAGGCGCCCACGGAACAGCCGGTCGGCCAGGAGGGTGAGCCACTGAGGGGTGACACCCTGGGTCCTGCTGTCACCCCCAGCACACCCTGTCCTGACAAGCCGGTGCTCGCAGGGACAGGCACCGCCATCCAGGAGGATCCCAAGGCCGACATTCCTGGGCTCCCACAGCCATCAGAGAGCACGGTGGGAAGCAGCAGCCCCGTGGCCATGGATGCCGCCGGGACAGGAGGTGTGTTGGTGAGCAGGGCTGGGACAAAGCTGGGCAGAGCTTGAGCCCTCATTTCCTGTGGAATTAATTGTGTGAGTGTGAGTTTTGTGAGGCACAGATCCTCTGGGAGCAGTTTTCACGGAGCATAGCGAGGAGAATTGGGAAATTCTCTGCCTGCACAGGCTTTGGGAATTTAGGGCTAATCACCTGCAAATTCAAAGTGATTCCAGGCAAAGGTGATGATGGATGAGCTTTCACTTCCCTTCCAACTCAGATGTTTCTGTGATTTCCCTTCGGACAGGGGATGCCTAATCCCAGTCTCCTTAGGTTAGGAAATACAGATTCATTTTGTGCCTCTGCTGGCACTCCAAAGTTGAGCATCCCCGTTTTCTACCGTCCTGCAGAGATGAAGCCGGAAAGGAAGGAGGAAGAGGGGGAGATGATAGTGGAGGAGGAAGATGACAGTAAAATCCCCGAGGAGGAGCCCACCCAGCTGGAGAACGGGGAAAACACCGAGGATAATGAGTCGGGGAGCACGGATTCCGGGCAGGAGAACTCAGGGGAGCCGCGCCTGCTGCGCTCTGGCACGTACAGTGACCGCACCGAGTCCAAGACCTACGGCTCCGTCACACACAAGTGCGAGGTGAGGCTGGCCAGGTCCCTGGACAGCATCTCCAGGTGCCACTGGGTGGCTCGGGGACAGTGAGGTGACAGTGCCTGTCCCTCCATCCCTAGGACTGCGGGAAGGAGTTCACCCACACTGGGAACTTCAAGCGGCACATCCGTATCCACACCGGAGAGAAACCCTTCTCGTGCAGGGAGTGCAACAAGGCCTTCTCCGACCCGGCCGCCTGCAAGGCGCACGAGAAGACACACAGGTACGGGTGGAGCCAGGGAAAGATGCCTGAAAAATGTGAGGTTTGCTGGGAATGGTCGAATCCTTTGGAAATCCACCGGCATGGTGGGGTATCCAGGAGATTTGTCTTTCTGCCTCTGACTACAGTCACAGAATAGTCCTGAGCTGGCAGGGATCCACAAGGATCAAGTCCAACTCCTGGCCCTGCACAGACACTGTCAGAATCCCACTTTATGTCTGAGAGGGTTGTCCAAATTGTTCTTCCCTTTTGTGTTGTTTCATGGGCTCCCCATCCCAGGGTTGCATGGGGCTTGGAGCAACCTGGTCTAGTGACAGGTGGGGTCTGGTGGAACAAGATGAGCTTGGAGCTCCGTCCAACCCAAGCCATTCTATGATTCCTGTGGGTCTGGCTGGGGGGTATTGCTCAGATTGGGGCAGTGAGACCCTGGTGCTGGGTGTGACATTCCCACCTTGTCCCAGCCCACTGAAGCCATACGGCTGCGAGGAGTGCGGGAAGAGCTACCGGCTCATCAGCCTCCTGAACCTGCACAAGAAGCGGCATACGGGCGAGGCCCGGTACCGCTGCGAGGACTGCGGCAAGCTCTTCACCACCTCGGGCAACCTGAAGCGGCACCAGCTGGTGCACAGCGGGGAGAAGCCCTACCAGTGCGACTACTGTGGGCGCTCCTTCTCCGACCCCACCTCCAAGATGCGCCACCTGGAGACGCATGACACCGACAAGGAGCACAAGTGTCCCCACTGTGACAAGAAGTTCAACCAGGTGTGCTGGGGAGCTGGGCCAGTGTGGTCCTTGAAGGGAGATTTGTCCATGGGATGCAGTTTGGAGCTCCCAGAACTGTCCTGGGATGGTGGTGTATCCATGAGGTGTAGTTGGGGGTCCCAGAGTGGTCCTGAAAGGGTGGGTTATCCATGGGATGCAGTTCGGGGGTCTTGGAGCTTGGAAAGGGTAGTTTATGCATGGGGTGGAGCTTCGAGGTCCCAGAGGCCAGTCCAAAAGAGATCCATGGGGATTTGGGGTGCTCTGAAGGGAGACAAGGTGGTTTGGGGCACTCTCCATCCCGTTCTCCATCCCCAGGTGGGGAATTTGAAGGCTCACCTGAAGATCCACATTGCAGATGGGCCCCTGAAGTGCCGGGAGTGCGGGAAGCAGTTCACCACATCAGGTAACATGGGGAGGGGGGCTCTGGGGCTGACTGACGGGACTTAGATGGTTTGGGGGGAGCAGGGAGTATTCCCAGGCTGGATCAGAGCCAGAGGAAGGATTTCATCCTGGGTTTACAGTGCCATGGTTGTGCTGCATGAATTCCTGGTTTTCCTCATGGAGCCACATCCTGGAAAGAAGTTCCTCATGCATATGTTGGAGATGGGGATGTCTCCTCCCATCTTCTCCCAACCTGCTGCAGAGCCAGAGGGTTGGAGTGTTTCCAGTGGAGTCTTTTGATCCCCTCAAACACTGGGTGCTTGTCCTGGCTGTCTCCACTTCCATGTTATTGCCTGATCCCAGGCAAGGTGCAGCCAATTTCCCTTGATCCCTGCGCAGTCCCTGCTCCCTGAATAGCACCAGGCTTTCCCGAGGGAGCTTCTGGGGCTCTGGGAAGGAGGAAAAGGGGGAGGAGGATCTGGTGTCCTTCAGCCTGCCCTGCTCCCAGGTAACCTGAAGCGGCACCTGCGGATCCACAGCGGGGAGAAGCCGTACGTGTGTGTGCACTGCCAGCGCCAGTTTGCCGACCCCGGTGCGCTCCAGCGCCACGTCCGCATCCACACCGGTATGGATCTGCTCCTGCCTCCCTGAGGGGTTCTCCTTCCTCCTGCTCCTCACCAACCTTCTCCTGTGTTTCCCCAGGAGAGAAGCCGTGCCAGTGCTTGATCTGTGGGAAAGCCTTCACCCAGGCGAGCTCCCTCATCGCCCACGTGCGCCAGCACACCGGGGAGAAGCCCTACGTGTGCGAGCGATGTGGGAAGAGGTGAGGATCCCCCTTGGGAATACTGGGAGGGGCACTTCAGTTATGTTAGAATATCAGGGGGCACCTCCACTCAGGGTGATACCATGGATTGTGGTGACCGTGGTGTCATTCCCAAAGGTTTGTCCAGTCGAGCCAGCTGGCCAACCACATCCGTCACCATGACAACATCCGGCCCCACAAATGCACCGTCTGCAACAAAGCCTTTGTCAATGTGGGCGACCTGTCCAAGCACATCATCATCCACACGGGTGGGTACCTCCCAAAACCCTGCCCTGCCCCCAGGCATCATGCCCTCACCCATGCCCCCATTCCCTGTCCTCTTCCCAGGGGAGAAGCCGTTCCTGTGTGACAAGTGCGGGCGCGGCTTCAACCGCGTGGACAACCTGCGCTCCCACGTGAAAACCGTGCACCAGGGCAAGGCCGGCATCAAAATCCTGGAGCCCGAGGAAGGTGATGAGGTCAACATTGTCACGGTGGCCTCCGATGACATGATGACATTGGCCACTGAGGCGCTGGCTGCCACCGCTGTCACACAGCTCACGGGTGAGCTGGGGGGCCCATGGGGTTCCCGAAGGGACTTCATCCATGGGGGCAGCTTGGGAGCCATCCAGAAGGGAAAATGAGCGGTGGGGTGCAGCTGGGGCGTCCTGGAGTTGTCCTGAAAGGGAAACCTTTCCATAGGGAACAGAATGGGTCCCAGAATTATCCCTAGAATGAGATTCATTTATGAGGGTTCAGTTTGGGGGACTCAGGAGTCATCCCAAAAGGGAAATGTACCCGTGGGAATGCAGCTTGGAGGTCTTGGAGGTGTCCTGAAAAGGAGGTTTATCCATGCAGTGCAGCTTGGAGGTCCCAGATGCCACCCCGAAAGGGAGATTTTATCCCTGGAGAGAAGCTTGGGTGTTCCATGAGCCACCCCAGAAGGAAAACTTACCTGTGGGGAGCAACTGGAGGGGCCTGGAACTGTCCCAAAAGTGAGGTTAATGTAACCTTTTCTGTGGAGGGGAACCTAGGAGATCCCAGGAGCCCTTCCAGAGGGGAAACTTATCCCTAGAGAGCAGCTTGGGTGCATTGGGGCAGTCCTGGAAGGGAGGTTTATCCATGAGGTGCAGTTTGAGAGGCTCAAGAGCCACCCCAAAGGGAGATTCATTTGTGTGTGGGGGGGCGGGGGGGGCAGGTTGGGGCTTTTCTATGGGGTGCAGCTTGGAGGTCCTGGAGGCCCCCAAAGGCACTGGAGATTTATCCAAGGGCGCAGCACCCAAGTCTGGGCAGCCTCACATCCCACTGGAGCTGCTCCCAACCTCAGCACTGGTCAGGATCCACGGCTATGGGGTCAATTCCTGCCCAGCCGGGCCCCCCTAATGTCCCTGTCCCCTGCAATGTCCCTGTCCCTCCCTGTCCCCGCAGTGGTGCCCGTGGCGGCCGCGGTGACGGCAGATGAGACCGAAGCACTGAAAGCCGAGATCACCAAAGCGGTGAAGCAGGTGCAGGAGGCAGGTGAGACCGGGAATACCGGGCTGGCTCCTCCCATCCCACCACCCCAGCGCCCCCGGGAATACGGGGCTGGCTCCTCCCATCCCAGCAGCTCAGCGCCTCCCCCATTTTTGTGTGTTTTTCTCTCTCCCCGGCAGACCCCAACACGCAGATCCTTTACGCCTGCGATTCCTGCGGGGAGAAGTTCCTGGACGCCAGCAGCCTGGCGCAGCACGTGCGCATCCACACGGCCCAGGCGCTCGTCATGTTCCAGGCGGAGCCGGACTTCTACCAGCCCTACGGCGCCGCGGCCTGGCCGGCAGAGCAGGTCATCCCCGCCGGGGAGCTCCTCTTCCGCCCCCGCGACGGCCCCGAGCCGCCCCCGGCCGCTGCCCCGGCCCCCCCGGCCGAGGGGCCGCCGCCGCCCCCGAGTGACCCCACCCCGCCCAGCCTTTATTTAAGAGACAGCTCGGAAATGGTGTAAAAAGTGTATTTCTGGAAGGAAAGAGATGGAATAAAATGCAATATTTTGTAGGGGTTGGTGCTCGGGGAGGGGAGAATGCTGCGGATTCCCCACCCAGGGGATGTTTTGGGGCTGCTGCAGAGCTGGAGCCTGGGCGGGGGGAACTGAAATGCTCCAGTCACTGCTGAGAGTGTGATGTGTTAAAAGTGGGGATAAATGAGTTGATAAAGGATAAAAATAGTGGTTTAAGGTTTTCAGCCCCACCCAGAACAGCAGGTTCTTGGGGTAAAGCTCAAGAAGACCCTCACCTGCTGCCTCTCACCGAGGGAGGGGTGTGGGGGCAGGGGAGATGCCGCTGTTTGGGGGTAAAAACAGGAGAAAAGGTGCTGCTGGATAGAGGGGGGTTGGCAGCCTGTCCTGCCCCACCTGGGGTCTGGGGGCTCAGCTGGGCACCCCTACAGGTCTGCAGCTGGGAGGGGGGCTGAGGGTCTCAGGGGCCGTGTGTCCAACCCTGGGGATAACCCAGGGGACCCAGGGAAGCAGTGCTGGCTCCAGCCTTGTCCCCCCACTGCTGGGGTGGGGGGCTGCAGGACCCCCCCACAGGCACGAGGGTCAGGAGCCATAAAGTGTGGCCCTGTCTGTGTGTTCAGCCGGACACTCACCCCCTGCTCTGTCCCCTCAGAGTCCCCCAGCTCCCCAGGGCAGGGAGGGAAGGGAGACTCGCCCGCACACAGCAACAGGGGTGCGTCCAGCCAGGACAGATTGACTCAGACGGCTGCAGGGACAGCTGGACACATGGAAATGTGGATGTCCAATGGTTGGACAGTGGTAGAGACACATGGACATGAGTCTGTCTCTCCATGTGCCCACCTGTGCCACCATCCATGTGTCCATCTGTCCTCATCCCTGCTCTCCAGCCGGGGGGGGGTTGGAGGATTCAGGACAGGCTGTGCTGTCCAGTTGGACACATGGAGGGAGGGAGGAATGGATGGTTGGATGTCCAGCTGGAAATGGCTGGAGGGATGTACAGATGGACACGGCTGGTTGGACAGGCACACACAGACAGGGACATGTCCAGCTGGACACACAGACAGTTCTGTGGATGGACACAAAGCTGGTTACATTCACAGCCAGACAGAGGGACCATCGCACATCCAGTTGGACAGACAACTGTACATCCAGCTGGACATACGGACATTGTACATGCAGACAGACACCTACCCAGCTAGACACTTTCCTTCTCCACACATGGGCATAAAGGCCCCCAAAATGCACTTTTTGCCCTCAAGGCCCATCTCCAAAAACCAGTGATTTCACACCCCCACCCCCCTGACACCCCCCTCAGGCCCCCTGCCCTGCCCCCACCCCACTCCACACAGATCTGGAGTCAGGATTAGGCCAGACCCTTCCCCCATTCTCAGAGCCTGGGCTGGGAGACAGACACAGGGATGGGCCCAGACAGACGGACATGGGGCTGTGGGGGGCAGGGCAGGGGTGTGAGGGGGGTGGGGCAGGGGTGTGAAGTTGCTGGTTTTCAAGAGGGCCCTTTGGGGCAAAAAAAAAGCATTTTTGGGGCATTTATGCCCATGGGTGGAGGAGCAAAGTGTCTGGCTGGGCATGAGCATGTCCAGATGGAAATGGATTTGTCTAGCTGGATGTCCGTCCATCCACTCATCCACCTATCCATTCATCCATGCATCCATCCATGCATCCATCCGTCTGTCCATCCATGTCTGTGTCCAGCTGGATGTACAATGCCCGTGTGTTCAGCTGGATATGCACTCCCCTGTTCTGTCCATCTGACAGATCCGTGAGATGGGGGGGTGAAAGGGACGGGCCTGGATCAACAGACAGGTCCAGGCCCAGCTGGTTGGACGGACATTGCACAGACACCTGGACACACGGACAGTTCACACCTGGCTGGACACACACAGACAGTGCCCTCCAGTCCCCCAGCCCTTGCACAACACCCCCAAAATGCCCCCTTTTACCCCAAAGGCCCCACTCAGAAACAAGCAGGGTCAGACACTTTCCCTCTACCCCGTTAATCGACGTGTCCATCCGTCCAAGCCCCATCTGTGTCTGGGGTCTGTCCATCAGTCCTGCCTCACTCCCACCTCCCTGGGAAAAGTCCAAGGCCCCACCCTGAGCCCCCCCGGTGGGACTTGGAGGTCGCTGTGGGGTATCCCTGAACAGGCTCCCAACACCCACCTCCACCCTGGGGCACCAGCAGCACCTTTTTGTCATGGTTTTACCCCAAAACAGGCTCTGTTCTGCCCCCCCACCTCAGCCTGGGGGTGCAGGGTGAGGGTCTTCCCTGGTTTTGGAGGCCACTCCCCAGATTCTTCCCTAAACCTCCTTTTTTACCACATCTGCTTGATTTTAACCCATTTACACCAGCCTTGCCACTTGTACCTGGCAGGGATTTGGGTGGAAAAGCAGAGAAAAACATCAAGTCTGGCTCTTATATTTCAAAGGATGATGAATATCAGAAATCCAGGGATAATTTTCAGTGAGGAGCTGGTGCGGGTGAGATCAGAAAGTGAGGGCAGACCCTGCAATTTCAGTTTTTACAGGTATTTATGACACAGGAGGGAAAACCAAGCAAAATTGGGTTTAGTGTGATGAAATGACTTCTCTGGTTGTTTCTAAAGTAGAGGTGGGCGACCCCTCCCTGGCGGCCCCCAAACCTCCCCTTCCCCATTCCCCCTCCCCACGCCAAGGGACAAGGTCGGGGCACCGACATGTTTTGTATTTTTTAATAAAGTTTGTAATCCAATGGACACACAAAACAAAACTGCGCTGAGAAAAAAAATAAACCAAAAATAAACAACAAAAAAAACCAAGTTCCATAAATTAATTAAGTGTTAGGGGAGGTGAGGGGGGCCGGGGCAGAGTCTTTGTACAAGTGTATAACACTTCCACAGCTGATGAGACGAGGGGATGTTTAAATGAAGCGCACTTACAAATGAGTGACAATACAAAGTCTGAGTATGAAAATAAGATTTTTTTTCTCTGAAAACACATTTTTGGCACAGATTAAAAAAAAATGTATGTTGTGGGGATTTGATTTTTTTTAAGTCAGTATTATATATATTTATATATATTATATATATATTTATATATACACACACCCACTGAGTTCTGCATATCCCACCAGGAAGGAAAAAAGCTCTCCCTTTTATCTTGTTGTTTGTTTTGTATTCTCTTGTTTTTCAGTGTAAACTGTACATCCCAGATGATGAGAAGACGGCTGCAGCAGGGGCAGGTGGAGGAAGAGGAAGGTTCACATCCAGAAAAAAATAATCCCCCCCCAAAAATAAACAACCCCAAAAGAAGGAAAAGAAAAAAAACCAACCCAACGAAACAACCAGCAAAAAAAAAAACGACNTCTTCCCTAAACCTCCTTTTTTACCACATCTGCTTGATTTTAACCCATTTACACCAGCCTTGCCACTTGTACCTGGCAGGGATTTGGGTGGAAAAGCAGAGAAAAACATCAAGTCTGGCTCTTATATTTCAAAGGATGATGAATATCAGAAATCCAGGGATAATTTTCAGTGAGGAGCTGGTGCGGGTGAGATCAGAAAGTGAGGGCAGACCCTGCAATTTCAGTTTTTACAGGTATTTATGACACAGGAGGGAAAACCAAGCAAAATTGGGGTTAGTGTGATGAAATGACTTCTCTGGTTGTTTCTAAAGTAGAGGTGGGCGACCCCTCCCTGGCGGCCCCCAAACCTCCCCTTCCCCATTCCCCCTCCCCACGCCAAGGGACAAGGTCGGGGCACCGACATGTTTTGTATTTTTTAATAAAGTTTGTAATCCAATGGACACACAAAACAAAACTGCGCTGAGAAAAAAAATAAACCAAAAATAAACAACAAAAAAAACCAAGTTCCATAAATTAATTAAGTGTTAGGGGAGGTGAGGGGGGCCGGGGCAGAGTCTTTGTACAAGTGTATAACACTTCCACAGCTGATGAGACGAGGGGATGTTTAAATGAAGCGCACTTACAAATGAGTGACAATACAAAGTCTGAGTATGAAAATAAGATTTTTTTTCTCTGAAAACACATTTTTGGCACAGATTAAAAAAAAATGTATGTTGTGGGGATTTGATTTTTTTTAAGTCAGTATTATATATATTTATATATATTATATATATATTTATATATACACACACCCACTGAGTTCTGCATATCCCACCAGGAAGGAAAAAAGCTCTCCCTTTTATCTTGTTGTTTGTTTTGTATTCTCTTGTTTTTCAGTGTAAACTGNAAAAGCATTTTTGGGGCATTTATGCCCATGGGTGGAGGAGCAAAGTGTCTGGCTGGGCATGAGCATGTCCAGATGGAAATGGATTTGTCTAGCTGGATGTCCGTCCATCCACTCATCCACCTATCCATTCATCCATGCATCCATCCATGCATCCATCCGTCTGTCCATCCATGTCTGTGTCCAGCTGGATGTACAATGCCCGTGTGTTCAGCTGGATATGCACTCCCCTGTTCTGTCCATCTGACAGATCCGTGAGATGGGGGGGTGAAAGGGACGGGCCTGGATCAACAGACAGGTCCAGGCCCAGCTGGTTGGACGGACATTGCACAGACACCTGGACACACGGACAGTTCACACCTGGCTGGACACACACAGACAGTGCCCTCCAGTCCCCCAGCCCTTGCACAACACCCCCAAAATGCCCCCTTTTACCCCAAAGGCCCCACTCAGAAACAAGCAGGGTCAGACACTTTCCCTCTACCCCGTTAATCGACGTGTCCATCCGTCCAAGCCCCATCTGTGTCTGGGGTCTGTCCATCAGTCCTGCCTCACTCCCACCTCCCTGGGAAAAGTCCAAGGCCCCACCCTGAGCCCCCCCGGTGGGACTTGGAGGTCGCTGTGGGGTATCCCTGAACAGGCTCCCAACACCCACCTCCACCCTGGGGCACCAGCAGCACCTTTTTGTCATGGTTTTACCCCAAAACAGGCTCTGTTCTGCCCCCCCACCTCAGCCTGGGGGTGCAGGGTGAGGGTCTTCCCTGGTTTTGGAGGCCACTCCCCAGATTCTTCCCTAAACCTCCTTTTTTACCACATCTGCTTGATTTTAACCCATTTACACCAGCCTTGCCACTTGTACCTGGCAGGGATTTGGGTGGAAAAGCAGAGAAAAACATCAAGTCTGGCTCTTATATTTCAAAGGATGATGAATATCAGAAATCCAGGGATAATTTTCAGTGAGGAGCTGGTGCGGGTGAGATCAGAAAGTGAGGGCAGACCCTGCAATTTCAGTTTTTACAGGTATTTATGACACAGGAGGGAAAACCAAGCAAAATTGGGTTTAGTGTGATGAAATGACTTCTCTGGTTGTTTCTAAAGTAGAGGTGGGCGACCCCTCCCTGGCGGCCCCCAAACCTCCCCTTCCCCATTCCCCCTCCCCACGCCAAGGGACAAGGTCGGGGCACCGACATGTTTTGTATTTTTTAATAAAGTTTGTAATCCAATGGACACACAAAACAAAACTGCGCTGAGAAAAAAAATAAACCAAAAATAAACAACAAAAAAAACCAAGTTCCATAAATTAATTAAGTGTTAGGGGAGGTGAGGGGGGCCGGGGCAGAGTCTTTGTACAAGTGTATAACACTTCCACAGCTGATGAGACGAGGGGATGTTTAAATGAAGCGCACTTACAAATGAGTGACAATACAAAGTCTGAGTATGAAAATAAGATTTTTTTTCTCTGAAAACACATTTTTGGCACAGATTAAAAAAAAATGTATGTTGTGGGGATTTGATTTTTTTTAAGTCAGTATTATATATATTTATATATATTATATATATATTTATATATACACACACCCACTGAGTTCTGCATATCCCACCAGGAAGGAAAAAAGCTCTCCCTTTTATCTTGTTGTTTGTTTTGTATTCTCTTGTTTTTCAGTGTAAACTGTACATCCCAGATGATGAGAAGACGGCTGCAGCAGGGGCAGGTGGAGGAAGAGGAAGGTTCACATCCAGAAAAAAATAATCCCCCCCCAAAAATAAACAACCCCAAAAGAAGGAAAAGAAAAAAAACCAACCCAACGAAACAACCAGTAAAATAAAAAATGACTGTGAAATGCTCCTTGACCCACAAATCTCAGCAGAGTCCTTGCGGAACGTCTACGGCGCGGTCAATGTGTGTCAAGACATCCAGAACGTCACAGCGTCTCCAACTGTGCAAAGTCCGAGTCACTAATTTAGTGCAAAGGCAGTTCAGGTTCTTTTTTATTTTTTTCCTTTTTTTTGTTAAAAAAAATAAGCCATCCTTTTCTCTTTTTTTCTTTTTTTTTTTTTTTCTTTTTTGTGTGTATTTTTTCCCCAAAAAGGAGGCACGGGAACCCAAGCCCAGTCCACCTGCTGAGTGCATCAGTTGTCCATAAGCTAAAGCAACATGTAAACATCCAAGGTTTGATCGAGGCCGGTCGGGCAGGAGGCTGGTTTCTGGCAGCGTTTTTTTTGTTTCAACCTTCTGTCCTTCTTTTGAATTAGTTTTATTTTAAAATTAATTTTTTGTGTCATTTTTTGTGGGCTTTTTTTTGTTGTTGTTGTTGTAGTTGTTTGTTTTTTGCTGCAGGGCCTTGAAAAAATTAAAAAAAATTAAAATTAAAATAATAAAAAGTCAGTAACTGGTAAACAGCTCATACCGACGCGATGACAATCATCAGATGAGGAGAGATGTTGGAGATGCTGGCGAGGAGGTCTGGGGCCAGGCGGGACAGGTGGCTTTCCGAGAACTCGCAGGGTGGGAAGATCTGCAGAACGTAGGCAGGCTGCAGGGAGGGAAAAACCACGGATCAGAGACAACCCACGCCTACAAATGTTTAAAAATGGGACATTTCAGTAATGTTCTGAGTGCTTAAAGGATCCTAAATCTTCTATAAAAAAGAAGCCACGGGTTTTGTTGCCCAGGTGGGGAGTTTTCCACACCACAGGTGTAGGAGTTGGCTGTTTTTGTTGGGAAAGGCAGAAAAATTCCCATCAATTATCATTTCAGTGATTGCTCTGAGCACTGGCCACTCATTCTGGGCTCTTTACACCCAGAATTAAATTACACACAGGTTAAATTGCATTCAGTGCAGCAACACACTTGGAATAAACCCTCCACGGCACCAAATGCGTTCTGCAAGAAAACACCAGCTGTCCTGGAAAAATCAGGATATGCAGAAGCCCAAGCCGCCCGTGCCCTTAGGGACTGGTTTGGTGTCCCTGTGGCACTGCAGGGGTTCCGTGCCCGTACCTGGTTGGAGCCGGGGTTGGGGACGTTGATGATGCCTGCGGCCTGCTTGGCCTGCAGGTAACTTATGAACGCGGCCTTGAGCGACTCTGTCTGACTGACCACGTCCTCCTGGTCCCGGCCGCAGGGCAGGGCCAGCAGCAGGCAGTAATCACTCTCCACCTGTGAGAGAAGGACACGCTCAGGGAAATGCTGGATGAGTGGGTGTTTTCCAGCCACCCATGCACTATCCAGGGGGCAAAATCATCACTTTAAACTCCTTGATGTTACAATTTGTACTCCAGAGAAGCTGTGGCTGCCCCATCCCAAGAAGTGTCCAAGGCCAGGCTGCACAGGGCCTGGAGCAACCACGGGTAGTGGAAGGTGTCCCTGCCCATGGCAGAGGGTGGGATCAGCTTTAAGGCTCCTCCAACTCAAACCCTAGGATTCCGTGATTCCAACACTTGCTGAGAGCATGGCCACGGTGGAAAGGATTAAAAATGGATTTTCATGGCCACCTGAACTCCCCTTCCGACCTGACTCAGACACCCTGAAGCCAGCAGGAGTTTGTCCCAGGGCTGAGGGTGACTTAAGGGTTTCCCAGCTCTCACTGCCTTTTCCCTAAATGCAGTGTAACAGCTATTGCTTATCACCTGCAACCCGTGTTACACCCTCTGGGTTGATGGAATCAGTGTTAATACCAGAGTCTCAAACACAATCATAGGGATCTCCTGGACTGGAAGGAATCCACAGGGATCAAGTCCAACTCCAGGCCATGCACAGGATCCCAACAATCCCACCAGGATCCAAACACTCTTTGGGCTCTTGCAGCCTTGGGGCCGTGCCCATTCCCTGGGGAGCCCACACAACAGAAGCCCAGGTTTCTGGGAGTACTGGTGGTTTTCAGCCCCGCAGATGGTGAGACCAGCCTGGTTCTGAGCACAGGGATTCCCAAACTCCCTCCCTGCTCCACCCCAGGCCCTCACCATCATTCTCCGCGCAACCCCCTCCAGCTGGGAGGCCTCGAGCCGCATGCGCTGCGCGATCCGCAGTGGGGGCCCTCCCTCGGGCGCTGGCAGTGACCGGTGCGCCAGGACATTGTTCCCGGACACGAAGTGCAGCTGCACGGCCGCAGTGTCGTTCTTGAGAGCCAGGAGACCCTGCCAGACAATGGGGTATTTCTGGGAAGAGATGGAGAAGAGTATTACACGCAAAGCAAGGAGAGTGGGATCTGAAATCCCCGCTGAGCTGCTCGGCTGCAACCAAATACTTCCATCGGAGGTTTAAAGGCTCAGCGGAGATGTAACACCAGATCAACCCTCTACAAGGCCAGGCTTGGGTTACATCCTGCTAAATCAGGAATTCAGTCCTTTTCCTTCCAGCTGGCCAGTCTGCCTGGGTGGATTCCATCATCCCAATCCCTCTGACGCCCACTCAGCACAAGGCTGTTCCTGAATGCTGTTTTCCCTTTTACAAATGGGCAAATTGAGAAATAACAGCAGAATAACTGCTTGAGGTTATATGGGAGATATTTGGTGCTGAACACAGCTCTCAGCTCCTTGTTGGTGCCTGTTCCTCACTGCCGCCCTCCTTTTCCTCATTTTCTACACTTGTGAGAGTGGTTTTTTCCTTTTTATTTACATTAAATACACCAACACTCTCCCCTGCCTACGAGGAAACACTTTCCAGGAAAATGCTGATTTGTAAAACTAACTTGGAACAGTAAACATGGCTAAAATCCATCAGGGACAAAACAACCCAAAATCCAAACAATGCCTTTTCCGCATCTGAAGTTTTTGATGCAAGTAAGGTCGGATTTAGTGCTATAGCTGAGACAGAAGCATGACACTCACTGTCAGGAGCTGGACCATGTCCACCGGCCTCTGGGACATGGGGTGAGGGGATGGCTCCTGCTTGAGCGTGGACTGGGGCTCTGGGCGGCTGAGGGTCGGCCCCGAGGTCGTGGGGATAAACATGGATTGCTTGGGAACCGCCTGCGGCTGGTGTGGTGACGGAAGCTCCTGCTTCATGGAGATGGCGACGGGCGAGGGGTAGGAGGTCTGGCTCGTGTCCCCTTGTGCCCTCTGGAGGTGGATGTGGGGGTCCATCTGTGCCGTGTGCCTGTTCACAGAGGGGTGGTGACTCTGCTCCGGCCCTGCTGCCGACGGGCCCTTGGGATCCTGCGGGATCTGAGGGGTCTTGCTGCGGACTGGCTGGCTTGGGTGCGAGTGCTCGCCCTCCGGCAAACCCTGGGAAGCAGGCAGGGGGAGAAAGGAAAGATGTTTAGGCCAAGGGTGTATTCAACCCCACTGTAAGGCTGCCAGGACACCATCAGATTCCTGGTGGAGACATCTGTCTCACAGCACCAGCCCTGCTGCGGTAGCACCTGGGACAGTCCCCCACTTCCAACCCCACCGGAGCTGAAACCCCACTCCCTGAATCCTGCCCCAAACACATCCTTAGCCTCACCATCCATCCAAGGATGCCTCACCTATACACCACCTTGGTACTGACAGTTCTCCCCTCAACACCTCCACATCCAGAAACTCCTGGGTGGAGTCCCACAGGAGTTCAGGAAATGGGTTGTTTCAGCTTCCTCTAATGCTAAGCAGCATCTGAACTCCATTTCCCACAAGAAGCAGCTCAAAACCTTCCAGATTCCAGGGAGATGGATAAAGGGTTTTCTTTCTCACCTGAGACGGGGTCATGCTCCGGGCGGGCAGCCCGATAGGCGAGGCGCCTGGGAACTGCGGATGCCCAAGCTGTGCCGTGTGGTAATTCCTCATGTCACCGTACACAGAGCGGTAATCGTGGAAGGTGCTCCCGGCGGGATGCATGATCTGCACCCCATGCGGGACCACCACGGGCTGCGTCAGGGGCAGCCCAGGCAGCTGGCTGCCCGACGGCACGCTGAGCAGCCGGGGCTCACTGTGGGGAGAGTGCGCCATCTTGCCTTCCGAGGATTTGGGAGTCTCTTTCCCAGGCTGCGGGGTCTTACTGACCGGGGGAGTTTTGACGGCCCCTTCAGGCGTCCGGGATTGTCGCGTTTCCGAGTGGTGCTCGCCCACGGCGGCCATGTGCGGGTGCATGATCATCCTGACGTCCCGCGGGACGTTGTACTGGTCCAGCCGCAGGCTGCTGGGGTGCATGCGGTAGTCGGGCTGCATCACCAGCACGTCGGACTGCACCGGGGCTGGCCCACGGCACACCGCAGTGTGGTGGAAGTGCAGCTCCTCCTCGGGGGGATGCTGGGAGGACAGAGGGGGCATGACAATGTCTCGGATGGGTGCTGGCTGGGGTGTGCTGGATCGCTGAGGTTTGATCTCCATCTGGGGTTGCAGAGCGGCTCGTGGGGAGTGGAGCGCTTCTGGGCGGATGCCGTAGGGAATGCCGGAGAGAGGAGGGGTGTTCATCCTCACCTCACCTTGGGACAGATGGCCCAGGGACACAGTCTGTGTTACACTGTGGGGGGGCATGATAACAGATTGCTCAGGATGCATGCTGGATATGTACTGAGGAACGGGAATTCCCGGCGCCAGCATGACTGGGGTGCTGCTGGACAAAGCCGGAGACGAGGTACTGCCGGGATGACAGGCCCGGGGGAACGGCGACGGCGAGTGCCCGCTGGTACGTGGCGAGTGAGGCTCCTGTTTGGTGACCCCCAGGTGGGAGATGGCCCGGTCGGTCGGGGTGCTGGAGCCCGAGCTGACGTGGTTTGCTTCCGAGTGCATCTTCCCAGAGAGGGAAGGGTGGTGAGGACTAAGTCCAGGATTCAGGTTGGAGGGTTGCAGAGTCTTTGCCTCCACTTTCAGAGCAGCTGGGTCAGACAGTTTTTTGTTCACAACCATCTGGTTATGGACCAGCACAGGTGGAGTGTTTACTGTCTGCGTCAGGACCTTGCCAGGCTGAGATGCCGGGCTCTGGACTGCGAGGTGGGATGAGTCGGGCTTGTCCAGCACAGCACGCTCCTGTTTAACGGAGGAGATGACAGGCGAGGTGTTGTAGGGCTGTGTTCCCAGTACCAATGAAGAATGGGTGGAAACAGTCCCGTAGCCCGCTGAGGTCTGGGAGCCTTTCGGTGCCGGCTGGGATGGTGTGATAGGCTCTTGTTTAATCTGAGACTTGGATACAGACTGCTGGAACTCGATGTCCACAGCACTGGCTGGGGGAATCTGGCTGATCTTGGCACTGATTCGCTGAGGGCCTTCTGTCTTCTGCCCTGAGTAACTCAGGAGCACCACACCTTCCGAGGTGTTCACCCGCAGCCCTGGACTGGACCCACTCTCCACAGGCCTCTCCTCAATAATAGACATTGATCCTGGATGAAACCTGCTATTATCATTTGTACTTGACCTCTGCTTAAATTTTGGTGAGGGAGCATTGACGAGGCAGGTCTGGGTTTGGGGAGCTTGTTTCACCAAAGTGATCCTTGGAGCCTCCTCCAGTTCCACGCTGTGGGGCATCCTGCTGATGACAGAAGTGGCTTTGGGAGCAATCACAGTGTTGATCTTATCCTTCTCGCTGAACACTGGTGCTTCAGCCACCGGCGGGTCCAGGGCGTTGGTGACAGGAACGGCCGGCTTCTCCTCGGAAACCAGCTTGACGGCCTCCACGGCAGGGTGGAGAGGTGCCTCCTCCAGGCACGGCGCACTCACCGGCTCTGCGTGCGTCATCGTCACGTGCGTGGAGGTTATGCTCGTCGCTGAGACGTATTTGGGCTCCATGAGTATCTTCCTCAAAGTGCTGGAGTTTGTGTCAATATCCGATGCCTTTGTGTCCGGTGGGAGAGCAGGCGGGGGTGTGGAACGGGCACGGGGCTCCTCGTGCCTGACCATCCACTCTGGCACCTTGGCAGCACTGGAGTGAAGGGGAACGATGGTGGTGGGCACTGGGGTGGGCAGTTTGGCCGTCACCGTGGGAACGGCAGGAAGGGCTGCATTCGGGACGCTCGGCGGCGTGATGGGAGCGCTCTCCAAGGGCGACCGGATCTTGAACCCACTCTGACTCCCCTCATCGAGGGGGACTGGTGGGGAACCCAGGTCCAGAGGAGCCAGAGCAGGCACCTTTGGAGAGGTGCTGCTCTCAGGAGCAGCCTCGTGTGCAGCCACAACATCAGCAGCCACGGCCTTGGTGACATCAGAAGTACTTGGCTCCAGGGATCCCGTGGGTTTGATTTGTTTTTCCTCCTTTGACGCTTCTTCAGGTTTTGTCTTTACTTCATTGGCGGGGGGTGTTTTGCTCTGGACCCTCTCTGGCTCAAAGGTGTTGACTTCGGTGGGGTCACCCTTCCTGCTCGTGCTCTTCTTGCGTCTCTGCCGTGTGGTTTTCTGACGGCCCTTTTCCTTCCGAGCAACTTCAGCCTCCTGCAAGGTCTCGGCCTCCTGCGCAGAGTTAGAAGATTCGCTGAAGCTGACTTCGGACTCCTTGCTGTCAGTCTCCAACGCCGACGGGACAGAGCCAGGCATTGGCTGCACCACAGGCTCGACGGCAGCCTCGGTTTCTAGAATATTGTTCACTGCCTGATCTGTCTCAGGCTCCATCTCCTCCCGAGGGGACTGCAACACCAAGGGCTCTGTGGGGATTTCAGCCTCAGATTCAGCAGGGTATGTCGGTGGTGCAGGGAAGCTTTCTGCCTCCCCAGAAATATCATTGATGATGGAGCCGATAGCTGCTGCCAGCTCCGTTTCACTGGCCTGGTGTGCAGGTTTATCTGCCTCCTCCTCCTGACGGACTTCAGCCACATCTGTCGTCGGCTCTTTGTAGGCAGCAATTGTTGGAGGAGTTTCAGTGAGTTTTGCAATGTTCTCCACCGCCTGCTCAAGCTCAATCTGCTTTGCTAACTGGGCAGCCTCAGGTGACTGCTTGGGCTCCCGTGTGACCTCCTTTTCCATTTCTGAGAATGAATCTTCTACCTCATTCTTAGAGAAGTGGGCTGGCAGGACGTCCTCTTTTGGAGGGCTCTTCATCTTGGGTGGTGACACTGCCACTGGCTCTGTCTCCTCTTCAGTGGGCCGCAAGGCGCCCTTGACTTCATCAACGTTGAGCCGTATTTCTACATTTTTGAGACACACAGATGCCTTATCAACGACGGTTTTGGTATTTTTGTACCTTCCCCTTTTGGATTTCGTAACCTTTTCTGGCACCGGCTTCTTCTCAATGATCTCAGCTGTGGGGATTTCTAGCTGATTTTTCTCCACATCCAGTTCCTTCCGATCACGTTTCTGCTCATTTGCTGCCGGCTCTTTCTCAGCAGCTTTTGCTTTATTGTTGTTGTCACTGATGCTCGATTCCTGACCGCTTCTTTCAGCAGCATCTTCGGATTCAGCCGTGGTATCGGCTTTCGGTTCATTCTTCCCTTTCTTCCCCTGTTGGCTGGTAGCAGCTGATGAGTGAGTATGTGTGAGCTTCTGGGATCTAGGAGACCTCCAACCCTCTGCAGATTTAGGCGCTTCCACAGTATCCTTAGTTTCAGCCTCCTCCACCTCTTGTTGTACCGGTTCGGTCTTTATTGGAGAGATGTCCTCCTCTGGCTTACGGCGGGTTTTGGGAGGTCTTCCCCTCCTTGGAGTTGTGGGAACAGTTGTCACTGTTTCCTGTGGCTCCTTTTCCAGTCTCTTCCTGGTGGATCTAGTGACCTCCATGGAGTCCTTCACTGGAGATGGGCCTTCGTTGTCCCCTGTGGTAGCATAGACTGACCTCACGTTTCTGCGCCTGGTCCGGCCTACTGGCAAGCTCAGCTCCACGTTTTCCGTCTCTGCAGCAGAACTTGGGGATTTAGCAGCATTCCTTGAAACCTTTTCTGCCTCCACTTTCAATTCTGAAAGCTTCTGGGTCTCTCCACGAGGGGAGCTTGACCTTTTCAGTTTTTCACGGTCAATTCTTTCGCTCTTCCTCGTGACGGGCTTTTCCATGACATTAGCTGCAGCCGACTGCACAGGAGTCTTGGACCGTTTACTTTTGTAGGATTTTTTATCTTTTACAACAACCGGAGGTTCCACTTCCATATCATTGTCAGAAACAGGCGGCAGAACCTCAGCAGCCGCCTCCACCTTTTGACTCATGCCAGCATCAGTATTGGCAGATGGTGGAGGATTTTCCTCTTTAGGTTCCACAGCCTCATCTGATTTCTGAACTAGCTTGGGCAGAGGCGGAAGCAGCTGGGCAGCCTCCGGTTCTGGATCTACGCTGACGTCTGCATCTGAAAATGAGGCCCCAGGAGTGGGAGGTTTGGTATCCAAGTAGGAAGGATGCTCTGTTGCCACAGTATCTTCCTCTGGCGCCAGGGTTGTAGCAACAATTTCTTTACTTGTTTCTACAACTGGTGGAGGTTCCGTTTGCTCAGGAGGTTCTATTTTGACAGGAGCAGCAAGTTCAGGAAAAGGTTGTGGTTCCTCTGCTGCAGCAGCAGGTTCAGAAGGTTTCTCTTCTTTGACAGAGGTGGGTTCCACCAGGACCTTTTCATTCACTATTTTCTCGGGAGCGATGGGAGCTGGTTCCTGTGGGAGGATGGTGACTGAAGAAGGACCAACAACTGAGGAAGGTTTATGTTCTGTTTCTTTACTATCAGGAACCATTTCTGGTGTTTTTGGCTGGTTTTCTTTATCTTCCTGTTTCTCCACTTCTTTTGGTTTCTGATCTTTCTCCTTCTCTTTCTGCTGCATTCGTGTCAGCTCAACAAACCTACTGTGGAAGAGAACCACTGGCTCTTGCACCAAATCAGCTGTGCTGTTTGTCCCATCAGAAGAGGACTGTCTCCCGTACAACCTTCCAGAGATGAAGTCCAGGTCATCATCCTTCCTCTCTAAATGCTGCAGGCGTTTGGAGTCCTGTTCAAAGATTGAACTGTGCAAAAACCGAGAAGCGAACAGTTCCTGCCGCTCTTGTTCCTCCTCTTTATGATCTTCTTTCTTATCATCCAGTTTTCCGCCTTCGGAATCGGTTCTGATTTTTTTCTTTTTCATATACCAAGATGGAATAGGTCTTGGAGCTGAGTCAACCTTCTCTTTGTCTTTATTGTTTCTGAAACTAGCAAATCGTGAATCCCAGTCTAGAAAGGACCAGTTTTCCTCTCTGGAGGAAGAGAGGGATTTAGCCCTTTCAAGCAAGGCCTTTGTGTCAGGTGTGATTGTCTTGTCCAATGCAAAAGAGTAGAATTTGTTTCTTTCTAAGGAACTGGACTGGAGTCTTTCCTCTCTTTCACGGAACTTCTCTTCTCTGTCCCTTAATAAAAAAGACAACCTGGAACTCTCTAACAAGGATGAGGCCTTTGGGGAATGGGGCTTGTTTTCGCCGTCGTCATCTGAATCTGAAGGCACCTCCCCAGGTTCCAGGTCTCGGACAGACCGTTTCCGTATGCTGTCTCTTTTTACAATGCTGCTTGGAAAGCTGGTATCGACTCTCCCAGGCTCTTGCTTCACTTGGGTTTCCCATCTACTCGAGTCTTCCTCAGAACTCAGCACAGAGAGTTTTATTTTAGCCATTTCTGCCATCTGCTCCCTTCTGCTGGAATCATAAGGATTGAACTTCAGCGAGTCCTCCCTCACAGTCATGTTGGAGTATGAAAGACCCTTTTCTTCTGTTTTAGGTGACTCTTTGGTTTCCTTCAATGGCATTAACCTTGGAGAATCAAGCATGTCATCATCTTCCTGGAACGGGAAGTGCCTGATGCTTGGGGAACAGGACATCCTTTCAGAGTCCTCACTCACCTGACGAGAACTTCTGTAGTTCCTTTCTCTCTTAGTGCTAATTTCAAAGTCAAACTGGTCAGTCTTTTTCCTTTTACTTGGTGGAGAGTCATCAGTGACATCTTGTGGAGGCTTTCCCACCTCGTGAACCAGACTTCGCTTTTCGTATTCATCCACATCTTTCTTTGGACTGCCAAACTTCTCCGACTTTGCTATCTCCATTTCCAGCTGCTGTTTCAACCTGCGACTTTGCTCCATTTGTTTGCGGTAGCTCTGCGTGTGGTCAATGTCAATGCTCATTTTCTCCTCAGTGTCAGCTGCCTGAGGTTTCTCTTGGCCAGGTTTATGGTCTGGTGTTTCTTCAGGAAGGCCGGAGTAGTTCTTCCTTGTGTCCTCTCTCTCCATTCCCTGCTCGTCCAGCAACTGTACCTGTTTATGCTGCGGTTTTACTGGGTTCAGTTTTTTAGGATGGAGTTCCTGAACTTCCACAGGTTCATCGGGTGCCTCCATGAGCCTCGCCTGCAGATCCAGGGTAGGACGGATGCCAATCCCACCAACATTAAGGGTGTCCTGAATTTCTTTGGGACTAGTAACAGGCATAAGTCTTTCCAGTTTGACTTTTTTAGATTCCCTTTTAAGCATCTCCTTCCTCAGGGGTTTTCTCTCCAATTCTCCTTCCCTTAACAATGGTGCTTCTCTAGACGACGCCGTTGCATCAAGCTGCTTTTTCAAAACCACGCGTGCATCCTCCTCATCTTGGCTGCTCCGTTTTACATCCAGTTTTTGCCTGTCAGGTTTTGGATTCGCATCAGCAAAACGCCTTTTACGAGCCTCCAACTTGTCTAAATCAACTGCATTGGCACCCTCAGAAGTTTGTTCTGTCTTCAAGTGCTTTTTGGGTTTCATTTTTCCCTCCTTGTCCACCACTTCGATGTGACTAGCAAGGGCTTTCTCCTTCTGTGCCTTGGTTCTGAGAGGTTCTATTTTAGACTGCTCAGACTTGGCTTGCTCAGCCTGGGATGTCTGGGTTTTCTGTTCAAGCAGTGGGGATTTCAGAGTGTCGTTGTCCAGCTTTGCCCTCAGTTTCTCCAGTGCAGGCTGATCGATCACTTTCCCCTCCTTTTCCTTCACACGGGTCAGCACAACACAGGGCATCAGTTCCAGGCGGTTCTTTCCTGTCCCCTCTTTGTCACCCCTCTCTTTGCTTTGTTTACTGTTGCCCTTCTGTTTTTCTGGGCTGGGCTCTCTCTCATTCTCCTGATCTGTTTCCGAGGACTGGGAGCTAGGCGAATGGATTTTTGCTTTTCGTTTCTGCTTATCTGTTTTCTCCTTTTCTATTTTTTCCAGCTTTTCCTTCCTCACCAAGCGCTTCTCCTTGTCCACCCTCTCTGGCTCGAAAACACGCTCTTTTTCCACTTTCTCGTTTTTTGCGTATCGTTCCACGCGGGCTTTGTCAAGCTTGTCGTATCGTGGAGGGGACAGCGAGCTACAGCTGCCGCTGCGATCTGAGGACCTGCTGTAAATCCTCCTCTCCGAGTCACTCTGCAGCCGTTCCGACTGCGAGGGGGACGCTCCGGGGCTCTGCGGGCGCCGGGAATGCGTTGGGCTCTGGCTCCGCTCAATCGGTCTCCGTTCGTGGTCTCTGTCCCGATCTGATTCAAACCGTTCCCTCTCCCTCTCCCTCTCCCGTTGCCTGTAGCTGTACTCCCTGATGTCCTGCTCGTAAGGATCTCCCCGGTAATCCCGGTACTCGCGAGGGTCGTCGTAGTATCGTGGGTCGTAGTAGTCTCCTTGGTAGGGATCCCACTCGGCATAGAATTCTCTGCCCCGAGCCGGGTATTCCCGCCGAGGATCTTCAGGATACGTCCCTGGGGTCCGAACGGTCTCGTAGTAAGTACGGTCAGGGGCGTATTCGTAGGATCCTCTTCGCTCGTCTCTGCTAAACATAAGAATGAACAGATTCTAGTTCTCCTTCTCAACCACTGTACTCTCTTACCATTTTTTTTTTCTATGAAAAGGAACAATTTTATGGTATTTTTTCCTATGTGCATCAAGGCAGCTGCACACAGAGGTTTGGCAAGGAATCTGTGCAGTGGACTAAATACTTTTGTTAACTTACCAAATATCAAATGTAATTTGTGGGTAGTATCCTAACAGCTCTGCCAAGCATTATTTCACCACCCTCACTTCTTTGTTTCTGTCAAATTCAAACCTTGCGTGAAATGAAGAATGTAAAAGCAACACAGCACCTGTGCACCCACACAAGGCTGGCAGGGTGAAGATTCCCTCTTATCCAGAACCTGAGACCTTCATTTGACTCTGAAAACATGAGTCAAATCAAAGTCTAGGCATGGAATATCTCCATTACTAAGCAGCAAAGTTATGGTAAGATTTCTTTAAAAATCCTAAGCTCTGCAGATGATCTTTTAATTCCCAAATTAGCTCCTTCACTGCATGTGACTTGCTGGCATTGCCTGTTTACAGTAAAACCAAGTCAACAAGTATCAGGTTGTTTATAAGACCAGGTGAATTCATTCAGCAAAGTAAGTCAAGCAATTAATGCGGTTATTTAAATTCCTCCAAGCAGTAAAAATAAGTCATTTGTAAGATTAAACATTGCAGGGAGGTGGAATAAAGCTGGAGTTCCAATTCCCTGCCATTACAGAGTGTTTTGCACAATCTGTACTAAGGTGGGGTTGGGCTCTGCTCCCAAGGAACAGGACAAGAGGGAACAGCCTCAGGCTGTGCCAGCGGAGGTTCAGGTTTGACATCAGGAGGAATTTTGCCATGGAAAAGGTGGTCAGGAAATGGAAGGGGCTACCCAGGGAAGTTTGGAGTCCTCGTCCCTGGAGGTGTCCAAGGAAGGCCTGGAATGTGGCACACAGCACTCTGGGCTGGCTGACAAGGAGGTGATCAGTCACAGCTTGGAATCGATGACCTTGGAGGTCTTTTCCAACATAAATCATTCTGGGATTCCTCATAGGTTTATCTGGCTTCACAGTTTATGTTTTATGTTAAAAGCTGGCAACTTCCACCTTTTAAGAAAAGTACAGAATTGAAAAAGGGGCAAAACACAGAAGACAAAAACCTCATCCTGCAAGTGAAGTGGGATGCTGTGAAAAGCAGCTGTGAAGTTAAAAATATTGATCAGGGATTTTGTTTGTTTTTTCATGTTTTTTTTTTCCCTTTGGGTTCTATTTAGACTGACTCCAACTACAACCTCGAGAGAAGGTGGTTTGTGCAGATCTCAGCACCTCTGCAAGGAGGAGCTTAGAGGGGCAGCAGAAGCTGCAGAATTACAGGAGTCACTGGAGAGTTTGCTCCACTGCTCCATGATCCATTACCCCTTCGGATCACCTAATGATATCTGAGCAGAGTGACAGAGAAGGAAAAAACACACTAATGTGTGCCCAAACACCAGAAATCAGGATCCTGCTCAGGATTATTCCATGGCAAAGACAAGCCCATCTGAGTCCTGTGTGCTAAAAAACATCCAAAAATGCCCTTCTCTTGCCTGAATCTTGCGCAGTTCTGAGGAAATGCTTATGGCTGGCACGTCACAACATCTGGCAAGGCCCGTGGAAGGCACACTTGTATTTCCATTATGCAAATCCTGATTGTCAATTTCCAAACCCTGCTTATTTTGCATTATGTCAGACCAATTTATTTTGCTGCAAAACACTATTTGGTTTATCGAGCTCCGAGGTACAGCCGGCGTCACGCTGGGCTGACTCCTGGGCAGGCAGAGCCCTAACAATGAGCCAGGCTCTGAAGGGAATAAAACATGGGTGTTCTTTCAGTCAGTGAAGGTAAAAAAGCCCACAATGTGGAGTGTTTCTGTGCCAGGTCTTCAGGGATAAATAAGTGGCTGTGCAGCATTTGGTGCCAGCTGCTGTCAAGGGGCAGCCACATAGGACACAGCTTTATTCAAAATAAAAACGCATCCTTACTCAAATTGTATTATTTTATCAAGTTACAAA
The DNA here is from genome assembly GCA_013400495.1 of Nicator chloris. Classification (NCBI taxonomy): domain Eukaryota; kingdom Metazoa; phylum Chordata; class Aves; order Passeriformes; family Pycnonotidae; genus Nicator; species Nicator chloris. The sequence continues at coordinate 526,730 of WAAE01020586.1, read as the reverse complement.
CAAAACTGCTGGAAAGAGGGAGGTGGAGGATCAGATTTTGCTCTCTGCTCAAGGGCTGAGAAGCAGGAGTTTATCAGACTTTATGTACACCCACCAACACACATTTCTCTGTTACAGATAAGCTGCTCTCTGCATTCCTAAGACGTGATGAACGACTCCCAACTGTGTCCTGGTGACCCACCGGAGAAACCGGATACTTAAATATGGATCACGCAGACAACTGAAACCTCTACCTCAGCACGAATTCCAGTAACTGGCTATGCCTCAGATGTGTGAGATCCTGCCTGCTCTAATCTGCACAGCTTAAGTTTGATCACCTAAATTTAATTTAAAAAAATAGTGAAGAGGTAAAAAAAACCCCTAAAATGCAGAGGTGTTTTTAATAAAACTTAAAGATAAAGTTGAGAGGAAAAAAAATTTGTTTAAGGATTATGGCCTGAAGAAAGTTTGATTATATGATGAGGAGGACAATGACTGTAAAAGGATTTTGTAAGATGATGCTAGTAAACATAAAAACCGAATAAAGACATTGATACATGCCTTCTTTCTGCCAGCATTTCGTAGAAGTCTCTGATATCTTGACCCGTTTTCTCCATGGAATGATAAAATGCCAACTGACTCTCCCGATTTGCAAAGTCCACCTGAAAAACAAAGGGGAAATCACATTCCGTCACAGAAACATCCCACTCTGCCAACATTTCTCTGTCTGCTGAAGGTGGGAGCAGAACTGACAATGGGGGTAAAATTTAGTAAAAATTGTCAAACGCTTCTCAGTCCTGGCCCTGCACATCCCCAGGAATAAAGATCTTTCTCAGTGGAGCTGTGCAACTACCTCCTTACTATGTTATTGTAGCTGCCATCCCAGAGCCTTCTGTTGGGCGAAGCAGCAGGAAAAATACACATTACTATCATGGTATTGATGTTTTTATTGCCAGGACAGTTCCAAAGTCCCTTTTACCTCAGGGCAGTGCTACAGAGGGTCAGAATTATGAATTCATTCTGGACTCCATGGTGTTTGCCCAGGGTAATAGAGCAGGGAAAGAACCAAGCCCCCTGAACTGCAGCTCCCTGTTCTGGCTACTCCAACAATTGGTGTTTTCTAGTACTAAGAAACTAATGGTATAGTGAAAAAAATTAAGGATTAGAACAGATTTCATTACGTGTATGCCACATAATGGAATATTTTTAACATTCTAGTTCCTGTTATTTTTAAGTCAGCCCAGTCCTGTGTGTAACCACAGCAATGGAGCACAGGCCCACATCAGGGGTGTTGCTTATTCCAAAGTCATTAAGCAACAAGATCCACACAAGATGTGAAAAGACTACATGCTTTCCTGCATAGGAAGGTGACTAATATCCAAAAGCATGCTCAGAAACTACAGAATGTGCTACTCCCAGCCCTGGGTGAGGTGGGAAGCTGCTGAGATCATGCCTGACATCACTGCCCACTCTTTAAGAGAGGAGAAAGGAGGAAGATAATTCAAAGGGTTGGCTGACACCTCACATCCCCAGTTAGTGGGACTGATGGGACAGTCAGAACAGGTATCACCACCTTCACCCAAATCCAAGATAACCCTGTAAATATTAAGTGTTGCTCCAGGAAGAGAAGTATTTTCTGTGTATTTTTTAAAGTAGTGCTTTCAGTTATTGTTTAAAATCTGTTGCAAGGAAGGACAAGACAATCTTTAAGGTCTTTTCCAACCCAAACCATTCCATGATTCCATGACTGCATGTTGAGGTTCCTGTACCCCAGAGCTTGGACACCAGCAAGGAGCAGCTGGATACAGCCTTGTGTTTTCCTGGAGGAACTCACACCTTCAGATTTCCCTTTTTTAACATGAAAACAGACAAAAGTTTGCCTTGGATTGGGGCAAACGAGGCAGTGACACGGACACCAACATCCAGGAGCTCAGAGAGACAAGTTCAGCGAAACGAACGGCAGAATACTGGAAAAGGCTTTATAAGTAACACTTCAGGATTCCCTGATATCTTGATAAGCCGAGTACAAAAATATCATTTAAGCCTTTGATATGTGGGACATGTGTGTCCCGCCAAGCCTTGAGTGTGGCAGTCTGCACTGCCAGCATCTAAGGGGGAAGGCCTAAAAGCAATTTGTTCCTCTTTTTTTGCCTGTTTTGCTTTGGTTTGGAGGTCATTCTGCACACCTTAATTTTATTCCCACCGATTTTCCTCCCCTTGGTCTCTTTTACAGCTGCTTGTGCATATTCAATCTCATTGTAGAGAACCAGGGCCATGCCTTTTAAGCGGTCAAACACCACCTGTAAAAAACAAAAAAACAAAACAAAAACCAAATAAGAGCCTCATCCACAGGACTTAATGTCAGTCCCAACAAAATCCTAAGTCATGAGGATACCAGGAAGGAAATAATTTTAACAAGGTGAATTTCCACGCTTTTCTGATGAGGCATATTGGAATGAAGAGACAATAAAAGGACACGGGACTGCTTTGAATTGTGGATATTGTGGCTTGAGGTATATTATGCCTTTATTTTGTTTTTCTGTATTTTACTTTGAATATTTGTTCTTTGTTGACTGAGTTTTGTAACATTTCTTTGTTAACTTTTTTTTTTTATTTCCAATGCATTTTGGGGGGGAAAAAAGGTAAAGGGAACATTTACTCCCAAAGTGGAACCAGCTTTTGCTATCAGTATGCAGTACCACTCACCAGTTGTTAAATGCCCAATTTCCAAATACTGCCTTCCTTTAGTAGCATAAACGTATTTATTCAAGCAACAACAGCTACAATAAAGAATATCAAAGCTGCAACACGAACCCACAAAAATCCTTTGGGGAGGCCAGACCCTGATCCTGCAAAGATTTACACATGTTGCTTAATTTTAAGCACATCCATGTCCAATGAAAATACACAGGACAACTCTCATGCTGATGTTTAAGCACGTGATAAATCACTTGCATGGGAGAGGCTCCCGCTGCGTGACACGGGTGTGTTGCACCATTGTTGACTTTCTCTCGTCTTCCATGTACTTTTGGCACTGTGACTGCTTTTAAAAAGTCTTTTTTTTCTCGGTCTGATGAAAAAAAACATAGTTATGTCTAATTATGTAATTAACAAGTATGAGTAATTATGTAGACTGTTGTTCTTCCAACTAATATTTAAGAAGTTTTGCTGGGGAGAGGCTGTACTGCACAAGAGCAACAAATGGTTTCCAACACTCAACATCTCGGCTCACTCAAAATACTTCTTTTTGGTTGCTGTCTATGTTGACAGAGCCCTGTCAGCCAAATTCCACCCCAGAGAGAATTTTCTCTACCTGAGCTATAAAGCCCTGGACAGTGGGGTTGAAAGGACAGGATGGGAAGAAAGGAAGACAGTAACAACCTGGAAGCACATGCCAAAGCCTCCCACCTACCTTCACCACAGGCCCATATCGGCAGAAATGTCGGGTCAGATACTGATCCGTAACGTTTGTGGAAAGCCCATCTAACCACACGCAGTTTGTAGGCATGCTCTTCCCAAAACCCAGCTGGACACAAAAGGACAAAACTTCCATCAGTACAGTGCACAAGGGTTAAACTCACTGAATAGAGCCTGCCTAATGAAAGACTTATTTGGAGAAAGCTGTTGTTTGTATGGATTTTCTAAAATTAGCATCTGGTGCAGGTGCAAGACAAAAATCAAAGAGCAATTAATGAAAATAATTCTGCTTGTTTAAACAAATACAGCGTTTGACAACATTGGGTTCTTCTACAGTTTGAATATCTGAGACGTGACAGGTTGACAGCTCTGGGGCCTGATAGGCCCCGTTTGCCATGGGGAGTGGGATGGATTCTCAGCACAGCCTCGCCAGACGTGGCCCTTCCAGGCCAGGGAACGTCAGTCTCCAAGTGCTCAATCCCAGGATTGCGTGTGGACAGAGCCAACAATAATGCTGATTAATCCTCATCAGGTGGTGGCTGAAGCCATCACGCTCTGATATGATCTCACATTAAAAACCATCTTACTTCCATAAACTACCCTGCTGCGACACATCCCACGATGCAGCAATGGAAGATACAAGAAGGATACAGTCCAGGGGAGTATTTCTTTACCTTGAGCCGGTTATTTCCAAGATATTCCCCATCCATCTTCTTAATGGCTTTGCACACGCTGGCGATGTCACAGTACTGCAGGAACGCGTACTGAGGGACACCATTCACCTTCTTAATGTCAATGTCCTGGGGACAAGCACAAAACACAACAACCCACAGTCAGCAGTCAATCCCATATAAGAGGACTTGTTTTTTTCAGGGACACGTGGCATAGCAAGCTCTTTAATTAATATTTTCTTCAGAGAGAGGATTTAAACAATAGTAGACAGTCAAAACTTTGCTGTTCTGCTGCATCTCAAAACCAAATCCTTACTGAGCAGGGAAAGCTCTTTATCCAACAGATTTAAAATCCAAGCCTGCAGAACTAAGCCTGACCTGATCAACAAACACCAGCTTTAGGCTGCTAATACTATATCAAGAAGAGACAATTCAGGATCAAAGAAATACAGATTAATTTTTGCTCACAAAGGCTCAAGAAAAACAACCTGCTCTGATCCTATCTCTGAGCCAAGCCAGGCTTCTTTTCCAAATAATCACGATTCATCCTGTTCCTAGAAACACTAAGTGATGCTGGACTCATCTTCTGAACCAGCCTGACTCGTGGCAAAGGCAAAAAAGATCCTCAACTTCGGTTGCTGTTGCTCTTTAAAACCAAGCCACCATGGGCCCATTCACAAGTACTGCCAGAGGCTCACAAAGCCAAATAAAGGCTGTTTTTAATCGATTTTAAAAAGCCCAGCAAGCCAGAAGCTGACATTTGGTTAACAAACAAGCTCAGCACTAGCACTGGAAATGTACTCAAAAGCCTCTGAACAAACTCATGATATTATGATTCATTCCAAGCTGAAAGTAGGAGGTGGATGGTTTGGCTTTATTTGTTGAAATAGCAGGAGCTGCCTTTGTGAGCCACACATGGATCTGAGCACAAATGTTCCAACAGCCAGGACAGGCTAATTTCATGGTTAATAAATTTAGGGACAAGGCAGCAGTTTGATATGGTCTCACCCAAGAGCTCTTTATCTGGGAAACCAGAAGTAAACAGGGAGATTTACACAACTATTAGACTCCTACAGCCCTAGCCTAATGATTTAAGTGGAATATTAAGAGAAAACTACACTTCCAAGTGTATGTAGTAGCACAACTGCAATCATGGCGGATTATACTCACCCTGGGCAAGCAATTCCTTGTGACAGGCAAATAAAATATCATTATTGTGCTCATTACCCCTCAGAAAGGTTATAAAGCCGGTCCCTTCTGCACCTGAGCTTGCAAGTTTTCCTGGAAATGGCGAAGCAGCACTGCCTCACAATTCTGAGCCATTAATAATGCTGACAGGGAGCACCATGGCACACAAAAGCCAATTTACACTACCACTGATAAGCATCTTTATCAGGAGAGCTCTGCTGCTCTAACACTGGAAAAGGGTTCAAGCCACAGACATGGCATGAATTCATAAATCAGTATTGATGTCAAGGATACAGCAGAGTCTGGATACACAAGGGCTGCCAGACATCATAAAATTAGGATTTTGTATTTGTCCACACAATACATGGAAGCAACCTCCTCTTCTTTTAGGGGGTAGAAGGGATGGGGTTCCTTGTATGCGTGACTGACTCCTCAGCAGCGATAAAAACATGTTGGAGGAGAGTGAAGGAGGCACACGTTCACAAGCACCCACAGCTGACAGGGAGAACATGAAACATCTGAAACCCAGACTCAACAGGAATCACAGAATAAATCCCCCTGCCATGGGGGTAGAACTGGGCAGGGACATTTTCCACTATCCCAGGTTGCTCCAAGCCCTGTCCAACCTGGCCTTGGACACCCTCCGGGGATGGGGCAGCCACAGCTTCTCTGGGCACCCTGTGCCAGGGCCTCCCCACCCTCCGAGGGAAGAATTCCTTCCCAATACCCCATTTATATCCTCCCTCAGCTTAAGGCTTGTCCTGTCACTTCACGCCCTTGTGAAAATTAATTAAATTGCACAACTTCAGTGGAAAATTTCCCTTAAATGTAACACTGACGTGAATTGATAGAAAGCCATGAGCAGAGGAGAGGGGGCTGCTCTACCTCATCTGGATATTCCCCTTCAGCTGAAAACCCAAATCCCTCATGTGCCATCACTGACCCATCTGCTCCAATCCTGTCTGCCTGGGCAAGGTGCTGCTTCCGCATGCGCCAACCAAGCCCTTTGTTCTAGGAATCAACAGAAAACTCAGATTCACACAGTTGCAGGACTCAACATGAGAACATCACCTGGCACAATCACATCCCAAATACCCAGCCAGCTCTGGAGCTACCAGGAGAGAATTACCAGGAGAAAACAGCAGGAGCGACATTTGTTGTAAACACTTCTAGGACTGCTTTTCCTACTAAGTTACCCCTCAACATTCATATGCTGAACTCCGAATACAAAGAAAAGCTTTCAGGTACATTCCAGCAAGATGAATGACTTGGATTATTACAGAAAGACTGAAATATCTGTCGTTGACAGATCTAGCACCACTGACAGCATTTCATAGGTCCGTACAGAAAGGGGGGGCAGTGCCATCCCAACACAGGACATGATTCACATACCACTATTCCCCCAAAGCGCTGGAAGATGTTGCGAAGGTCGTGGTAGGTGGTTGTTTTCTCCAGATTGCCAATGAACAGAGTTCTCGTTGCCTTTGGGTGAAATTCATCTATCCTTTCATCCAAAGGACGAAATTCATTCTCACTTTCGGTTTCTAGGATAAAAGAGAGCAGGAAATTTGTAGTGACTGGAGATTTGGCTCATGTTGGTTTATTCAGGTCTCCTTCTTGATCTGAACATGAGTAACTACTGTCCTTGAGAAGAACACCCACTATTGCCCATGACTTGCTTTTTATGTGGGATTGGGAATCTTTACATTCCACAGAGGAATCTGAGCATCCTCAGGTGAAAGGGAGCTGCATCTTTCAGCCCCCTGAAACATTTCTTCTCTGGAAATTTACCAAGTATCAATGCTTGAGTGCATGAATTCTAGTAAGGCTTCCCTGCTTGGGGAAGAGCATGTGGCAGGAGTTTGTTTTCAGGAATCAATTTTTAAAGAAGCCATTGAAGTGCAGTCTGAGAACTTCACCATGTGCTCAGGGCTGCAGCTCTCACTGGCTGGTCTTGCGGGCTGTGCTGCCACAGCCTGAAAACGCAGCATTCATTGGCTGTTTTAATTAAAAGGAGACAAAACGAGGCTGGGAGGACTCAGTGCTGTGCTCAGACCACCCACTGGCAGCTGCTCCACTGAGACATGGCAGATGAGATCGTTCCTTCCAGCAGATCCAACTGTTTGGGAGGATGGCAGCTTTCCTTCTCTGAGGCTTAAGATTGGAACTCTCTCGCTGTTTGATCTAAGAGCATCCACTCTTTTTGCTCTGGAGTTTACTGTGGAATTTTTCCCAGTTTCTTTAAAGTATGCTTCCTACTTCTATTCTGCCTCTTTACAACAGCTCTGGAACACACCCAGAGCGGTCCTGTGGGAGAAGAGCATGGACCTTACCTGGTCCTATCCAGGCTGTGACTTCAATCTGCATGCCAAAGAAAAGCTTTCCTTTGGAGGCATTTAGTGCTTTCTCCTGGTCCTCTTGCTGCCGGAAGAACACAAGGCCATACCGTTCCTCGGACGCGCCATGGATCTGCACCGACGTCACCTTCCCGTACTTCTTGAATTCGTGGAAAAGTCCATCTTTAAGGCTTGTATCTAAACCAACAAATAAACATTAATACTGCAGAAACATAACTTCTACCAACTCAGTAGCACCATAAAAGACATGAAGAACTCTGACTATCTTTCTGAAATGGGACTTCATCCCATTTAACTCGGTGCTCATACAAGTGCCCTTTTTAATTTGGGATGATAATTTTGCCAATGTCCAAAGTTTCTGGTTGCTCTTTCTCTTTTAAACCCAAGAAACTAGACACGTGAGGTTTTACACAGCTAAAGCTGGCAGTGGATGGTTTTTGCTTCTAAGAGACACCCAGTTCCAGGTGAAGAAGAAGAACAGAAATATTTGATTAAAAATCCCACAGGAATACTGCACACAGCTGGGATGAGGTGTCTGGAATGGAGGTTGGAGTCACACACCATTCAGTTCAGTCAATTCAGAAATATAACCAGGCAGATTCATCAGATTTTGTGGAGTCTGACTCAGGCCCACATAATCTGTCTGGGATTTGTGGGATATTGACCTCAGCATCGTGTCTTTTCAAGGAGTATGACAGGCATTAAATCTATAGGAAGACATCAACACATGAGGCACTCTACTTACAAGATTAACAGATATTCTTTTAGCTCAGCCAGTGTTTCTGCATCCATGAATTCTGTTAAAACTGTTTCACAACTGATCCAATGCTGGTTTTTCCTGTGGGATCTCTCCTGTGCTCAGAGCAGGGAACAGGGAGCTATCACAGGTGCTCCTCAGCACATGGTTTCCTGGGTTATTTTCCATGCAATATGCACTGCCTTTACAAATACGCTCAGGGTGTTTTAAAGCGCTCAAACTGCAACAGAAAACCCTCAACTTTTTGGATTAAAAAAGAAATTGAAGCAGGGTGAGATAGAACAATCCAAGTTTTAAGTTAAAAATGGAGATATGTCCGTTTTTTCCCTGGGAAAGCCCAGATTATTGTTGGAAGCACCAGTTCCAGGAGCTGAAAATTGCCAATACTTGGAGCTGGGACCAGCATGGTTTCTCAGAGATGGTCACTAATTAAGCAATTTTCCTACTGTCACACAAGAACTGAGGCAGAAGCAGGGAGAGAATCCTGTCCTTGGAGGCAGCCATGTGGCTCCTGTGTGTCAAAGACTTGGTACAGGTTATTCCACCAGTCCTATCCTTTTTTCCTCTGTGCCTCTTTCCCAAGTGAATTTACCTGTTGAGCGCACTGGAAGATTTTGAACCTTGATCCCAAAACTCTTCCGGGGCTCATCCTTCTCCAGCGATGGAAGCAGCTGGGACGCAGGCGCAGGGACGGCCGTCGACTGCACCGAGCGCGCCGGGGACTCGTCACTCGAGCTGCTGCTGGAGTCACTGCTGGGAACGGCATGGAGGGAGGGACAGGTGAGCGCATGGAGCAAAGGCACCCAGGAAATGGTTATCTTAATAAAAAAGCAAAATTCCAGAGCTTCTGATCCTCTACAGGCCTTCCTCTCTTTTGTGCCTGATTCTGTTTCTGTGCTGCCACCTGCTATTCACATGAATTTAAGTCTTCCTACCAATATTCCCCTCCAAAGCCTCCAGAGGAGACAGGTAGGGAAGTGCAATATGGGTAAAACGTCAGCGAGATCTTGTTACCCACCCTGACAATGGTGGAGATTTAATTAAGTGTAATGCAATGTTAGACCAGCTCAGGAGCTGTGTAGGAGGAGTGGAGAAATATGAGGAGGATGCACAGGATGCCTCAAAATCCCTCCCAACACTCTCATGTACAGGAAAGAAATATTACTGTGCTCTCAGGCATCTTCCCTGAAAAGATCTGTACTCCAAAGAGACCTCGTGTGAAAATCATGGCAAATATTTTGGTCAATTGCTTGGGAATAACCTGGATAGATGGAGATGTCCATGTCCCTGTCCCAGCCCAAGGCCCAGGGTGGAACAAGATGATCTTTAAGATCCCTTCCAGCTCAAGCCATTCTAGGATTCTCTATGAAACAGTAAACACTATTTCCAGGCTCAGCCTCAACCTCCAACTTCAGGATATGAAGAATTCAGACCCAAGAACGCCTTTTATAAACAATAATTACAGCGGAAGAGGATTTGCATATTAGATCACAGAGGGAGTCAATCTAATTCACGGACTCAGGATCATTCGATGCTTCGAGGAGAGGCAGAAATACAGAGAATATAATGTTATTAAAGCTTGCCCAGTGGGGACACGTCATCCTGCTTCAGTGGCTCATTTCTTCCCCGAGGCACGAGCGCTCAGAACAGCGCTAAAAATAATTTTGTCTGACATAACCCTGGAGACTCTCATTCTCCATTACACGAGCAGCCTTCGAAAAAATTCTGCTGGAATTTTAACTCAGAGGCTGGGGGGGGGGGGGGAGATGTGCCATGTACTAAAATAACCCTGTCAGTCTGAAATTTGCTGCTTGATTGAATTTTTATATTCTCTCCACATCATATTAGAAAAACGATACGCAAGTTTATCTTTTTCTTATCTTAAATATTTCATACCCTTCTTACAAACCTTCTTGCCATTAAACCACTTAACTTTTCCATTTCTTTTCTCAGGGAAACCAATTCAGGCTTCTAATAATTTCCAAGATTTGATTCTGTGAGCTCTTCTACTGCTTTTTTGTGGGTGTTTTTCTTCAAACGTTCAAAAAACCTGGTTTTCTTTCTGAACATCTTGGTGTAATGAGCACCATGGCACATTCCCAAAAGCCCTTGGGCTCTGTCCCCATTATATTTGGAGGCGCAGAAGGCAAGACAATGTCTGTCCCAAAATACTTACAAACAATCCAGAAGGATATAAAAACAGGCCAGACCAAAATAAAACACAACAAAAAGGGTCAAAAATGCAGAAGTAATAATAAACATGAGAAACCCTGCTGCCGGTCTCCCCCTCTCATTACACCCCTCCCAACCCATCGAGCCACTTCACACGTTGGTGCCTTTCCCACACATTCTCCTCCTACTCCTCCGGCCTGTGGGAGGAAGTTCAACATCACTTTGGGAGAGGAGTGAAAATAAAGCCATGCCAGAAACAGAGTGAAAAACTGAGCTCTTCCTCCTGCCCTGCTCTTCCCAAGGGCAGCTGTCCTGCACCACCCAACCTCTCACTTCATGGATAATAAATAACATTTCCCTTCCCACCTACAGTCCCTTGTGTTTCCCAGCAACAAATCTCTCACCATCAAGATGTGCCTTCACAGCCTCATTTTTCTGCTAAATTGGTAAACTGCCATTATTTCTGTCTCACCTTTGCACCCTCCTTTTGTGCCCTCTTCATTAATGAACTATTTAATCACTGAAAGTGAAGAGTGAAGCATTTCCTCCTCATCTTTATCCCATTCCCTCTGCCTTTCCACTAAATCACCAAACTGAAGTTCTTCTCTACAGCATTTTGGGAAAAGAACAAACCTAACCCCAAAGGAACAGGCCCTCAGTGTTCTCCAGGGGTAACATCAGCCAGTGCCTACTACTGGGAAATATATTGGCAAAGAATAGAGAAACTTCTTTAAACACACAAATATAGGGCAGAGAACGTGTGTGGGTACAAACTGAAAGTAATTCCCAAGCTGACAGCAGCTCCACGTGGTTCAGCAGCCCCTGGGGAGGGCTAAAATAGGACTTTAGGGCTGCAGAACCATCTGCCTTGTGCACATTTCCATTTTCCCTTCTCATATCTTGATGCTCACACCCCCATACTCCCAAAAGCCTTTAGAATTCCAGTGTGCTGAGATCGTATCTCTGGAGCAAGAGGCAACGCTGAATTGACTGGAGCAGCGCTTTAGAATGGAGACAGGCTATTTTTACAGTTTAGGTTTTTTTTTTAATGAGGATGTTAAAAATATGGAACATACTGTTAAAATCACAGCATTCCACTAGAGAAAAAGTAATATCTCAGGATAACATTGTTAGATATCCAAGTGATGATACAGCAGTGCAACAGGGTGAAAAATTCTACAAAGGAGCCTAAATTCTGTGCAAATTTGAGAAACAAGGATCATGCTGGTAACTTCAACTTCCCCAGGGAGTTTTAGGGATAAGTGTCCCTTAGCAAAGCAAGACTTTCTGAGACATTCCAAAAAAAAAAAAAAAAAAAAAAAGTCATTATTTCCTGACTATTTTTAGACAAGAAAAAAAACTATTGCAAGAACAATCCTCCCTTTCTTTAGGGAAATCCCCATCACTTTTCCAACTGAAGAAACATGGACATAGTAATTCAAAAGTAAGTCAAAGGTTTGATGTTCTGTGAATGGGAGAATGATGGAAGAGTTAATTATAGCTGCTGTGTCACCCAGTTATAGCTCACAGCACAATCAAAATAAAGCATCTGACAGGGAATTATGTGGAGTCTTGAGCAGCAAAATACAACTCATTTTCAGCTTTAAAAATTTACAGATCTGAAGCCTGAAAGCTGCTCAAGGACAAGTTCCCAGAATATTAAAATGAGAATATGGCTTTGTTTTTCCCTTTGAGTAATTTTGAAAACAACCACCCGTTGCCAAGGCAGAAAATAAGTTATTAAAAATTCTTCTGGCAAAAGTGGGTTCATAAAGCTTTTAGAATGAGGATGGGAAATTTTAATACGGGAATATAATAGGATAAAACAACAGCTCTGATAATCTCCTCCTTAAAAGTATTCTAAGTATCAATAGGTTTTGGGGCAGGTCAAAAATTGCATAAAAACAGCTTTATAACTTCATTTTGAGCTTCTGCTACCAGCATTAAACCCAGGGTGATTTTTTCCAGAAGCAGAGCGTGCTCTGGCACTAAGCCTTTTCCCAACATGGGAAAACCTGCTCTTCCACATCCCTGTAAAGTCAGTGGAGCAGAATGCCAGCACGCTGAAGAACGAACCTCCTGAGCTGTCACAACACACGCGCAGCACCGGGGGGGAGCTGGGAATGGCTCCTCTGACATCCTCTGCCATGCTCTGCCCTTCTCCTGGGAACGCAGGATCTCAAACTGGGGAAGAGTTTGAGTATTTAACCAGGATTTCAGATGCTCTTTTGTCCAGCCCAGACACTTCTAAAATTAGTTTCACTCTACAGCATCACAGCATTGAAGAAAAATGATTTTTGTATTTTACTGCCAGCAAAATCAGATGGAAATAAGAGCAATAAGAGAGACTGTTCTTAATTAAACAAGGGGTGGACACAAAATCTTTCTCTTACACATGCGCTTTACTACAGGTGTAGTTTGCAGGACCTTTTAAAGCACTTATCTGCATTCCATAATTACTTATGAGTATATAAGAATGTGTGTTCTTATTCACACTATTTATGTACCCATTTATCATCCATCATGATAAAATCTATTCGTAACTTACAGTATTTATCTATATATCTATTTTCCATTAATCAAGATTAAATGTATTTGTAATCCAATCTAAATTTTATCCACATAGGCTGATTCCCAAAGCCTCAACATGTAAGAATCCAGTAATGGGGTTCAGACCCAAATACATCTGGTTTCATGGAATCATAGAATACCCTGTGTTGGAAGGGACCCACAAGGATGATGGGGCCCCATTCCTGGTCTCAGTACATTACAGCTCATTTAGCACACAGAATTTTCCTTTGCTCAGTTCTAAATGCAAAGATGACATTTCAAATCCTGGTATCCCACAAACCACATCTTGTTTCCAGAGAAATTTCTCATTTTCAGGCAATTACTGTTTGCAGGGTCTAGCAGCGATGAAGTTACACTGGGTTTATGTGCGAGAAATGAAAGCACTGAGCAGAGAATACAAAGCCAGCTGTCCTTTGTTCCCACAAAAAGAGATATAAGAGAGGCTCCAAGCCTGTCGATGCAATGGGAGACTCACTGCTTCCTGTCAATGGCAGTGGCACTGAATCAAGGGATCTCACAACCTGCCCTCCACCCTTCTGCCATTTTAAAATGTGGCACAATTGTAACTTCTGCTTGTTGATTTGAGAGCAGTGAGTCAGCTGCAGGCTGGGGACTCCCCGTGAGTGGCAGGAAGGAAACAAAGCTGGAAACATAGGCGGCCGTCGTGGAGGATAAAGCAGAGGGAAGCTTCAACGTCCTACAAGCGCTGAGCTGCCAATGCGCGTTTAAAAAAGCAAAACAAAACCAACCTGTTATTGCCCAGAAAAGCTGTGATTGCCCAGTCCCTAGAAGTGTCCAAGGACAGGTGGGACAGGGCTTGGAGAAACCTGAGGTAGTGGAAGGCGTCCCTGCCCACGGCAGGGTTGGAATGAGATGAGCTTTAAGGTCCCTTCCAATCCAAACTATTCCATGATTCTGTCATTTCATGATTCTAACCTCTGCTGCTGGAGTAAGTTAAAAACAAAGCCACCTAAAACCAGTTTCAAACCTTTGCATCTTTCATGCCAAATTTCAGCTGTGAAAAATGTAAAAATTAATACTTCGATTTTTTTTTTTTATAGTTGCCTTTAAAAATTGTTTCACCAGACCTGGTGAAGAACCCAGGATTCTTCTTTTTTTTTTTTTTTTACAGGAAATATGCAGAATGATCACTTTTTCTCTGCCAAAATTAACTTGAAATCAGGAAATTTGCCTGGCTCAACTCGACTCAACACCTTGTCAGACTCAACACCTTGTCAGAATAATCTCCAAGCGAAGATTATCTCTAGAAGGATCTACTGAGGACAGGCTCCATCCCTGCTGACAGCGGGCTGTTCTCACGGCTGATGTCAGCAGCAGATTCCCAAGCTGGGTCAGGAAATCCAAAGTTAACGTACAGTCATCTCTGAACGGAAGCAACAGGAACCCTCAGTTTTTCTCCCTGTCCCTCCCTTTCCAGATCTGACTTAAGTCACCATAGATGATCATGCACAAAACACCAGCAGTGACAGTGCTGTATGATCAGCTCTATCCAGAAGACACAAATCCTTGGGATACTTTATAGGCTTTGGAAAAAACCTGCTTGTTAGATTTCCTCAACCTGGAAAACAGCACCAGAAAACTGTTCCAAGTTTCCTGAATGTACCAATGTGTTGTTTGGGAATAAAAATAATTTAAAAGACCTGATTGCTGCCAGCCAACACCCAGAAAAATTTGATGGCAACTGCTTAGAATAAAAGCTTAAAAAATGCACTGTATTCCATTCTAGCAATGGACTGAAGGATCTTTGCCAGAGAAACACTTCGACTTCTGGCTTGAAAATTATATACTGGAGCAATATATGCACAGGGCTATTACAGACTGGTATTTCTGACGTATTGATAAATATTACATGAACCTAAGAAGATATTTAACCAGAATTTCCCCGTTCTCGACACATACCTAAGTCAAAAATGCACATCAAATCACACGTTCCTTCCTAAGAACAGCAGTAGCCCATTCCCACAAAACTCCTGACACCTGCCCATTAATCCAACAATCCAGTGTTCTGTTCTGCCACACTCAAGCAGGAATCATAGACTCCCAGAAGGGGACTGGAAGAGACCCTAGAGATCATCTCATTCCAATACCCTGCCAGGGGCAGGAATAATCACAATGAAAATTCCAGAGATCTGGGCACACAGTGAGCAACTCCTTATCAGAGCTAATTCCAACACTGACCTAAATATCCAGCAAGCAGCAGGCAGTTGTTCTGTACACATCGCGTCCCACGCCAGGGTATTTGTATGGGAAAAAATGCATTTCACACACCTGCGGAAATAAATACCAGGGGTTTTTCCCTCCTTCAAAGCAGTTGTTGAACCTGAAGTTGAAGATGTCAGAAAACCCAGTCTGACCTCTGAGGTTGGTTTGTATGAGGAGATCAAGAGGTAACGAGCCATCGCCGCATTTTGCCAACTGCAGGAGAGCACTGAAGGGGCTCAGCCCACACAAGGAAACCACAAAGAACCTGAACCCCGCTCCTCCATGTGCAAACAAGGCTTTCCACTGGAAATATGGATACAAGAGGAAGGGCAGAGAAAGCCACCTAAACATTCCCTCAGTGTAATTACCCTGTGCCAGTCACCCCGGCCTCAGCTCCTCCGGAGCAAAGCTTGCCGGGATGCGATTCCGTGACATTCTTGGCACCCATTCAAGCCGCTGAGATCTTGCCATCCAAGGAACTTCGGTTCGTGCATGTCACACACTCTGCAGTACTTAACAGCACTCAGCTATGATTAAACAATCCACCAGGAGGGGGGAAAGGCCATACCTGCTGCATGGAAACAAAAGCAGCCACCAAAAGCACGCAACAGATAAAACCAGCATTTACAGCTCTGAAGAGAGATCATTAAATACTGCAGACTAATGAAAGTAGGACATCCTCCTTCCCTTAACTTTTTCTGCTTTACCACGGCCAGAAAGAAGACTTCAGTGATCTCTGGCTAGGCTGGAATCTTAAAACCGAAGAAATTAAATTAAATTATGTTTAAAGGCCATGGGAAAGCAACACAACCATGACAACTCCATGTCCTTTATCTGGCTAACTAACACACACTATTGCAATACTTATTTCAGTCTCTGACCAGCAAGTTTTTGAAGATAGAGCCTCCAGGTACTATTTACCATATATTTATCCCAAGTCAAGTGAGTGGCTTATTAACATTCCATTTGCATTTCTGTGACAGGCCATGTATAAATATATATTAATATATTTACATCAGTTATTTTATCCTGATGTCTGACACTTGATCTTAGATGAAAGTCTGAAATGAATCATAGAGAAGATGGAGATGTTGCTCAGAAGGACAGACTGCTCCCACCCCCAGAACCACCTACCCCTGCAGCCCTCAGAGTTTCCAGACAGCCCTGGGCTCCTTTTAATTCTTCCCTGCAACTAAATAACCCATTATGATTGCTAAAAATATGTATGTTTATATTAATCCCTGTCTGGCTGAGGACACTGTGCCCAGCCCACAGTCCATGTTGCCACCTTGCTCCTTGACCTACATCCCCCTGTCCTTGGGCTTGAACTTCATACAGCCAAGAATTAAAAACATTAACCTGGGGGGGGAAAAAGTGTTGGTTACAAAAACACTGGCCTATCTCTGGAGTAAAGAGCTGACTCAGCACTGACAACAGCTTCCCACTGCTGGGAAGAAGCTGCTCAATCCCTGCACTCCCCACGCTGGCCAGTGGCTCAGACGTGGATGGGTCTGGTGTTGAATTTGGGAGCAGCTGGAGTTACCTGCCTGCCCAGCCAATGCCCCTTTGAACCATGGATGCTCCCTGGGAACAGTGGGATTGCTCATGCTCCAACAGAAACCCTGGGAAGCCAGAGGAAATGCTTTCTCAGCAAACAGCCACGGTGACGGAGCTCAGCCCTGTGAAAGATAAAAGTCATTGAGGCCTTCAGGGTGAAGTACAAAGCAGCTCTTCAGCTCCGCTTTCCCACAATTAAACTTCCACCGATGCAAAGAGGGAAGAAAGAAGGTGGGTGTGAGAATAGGTGAGCAGGACGAGCCTCCGTTTAACATCACCTTCACAGAGGGAAGCCCTGGGTCAAGATCCCTTGTGAGAAGTCCCACTGCAGCCATCCAGAACTCCCACCTCCCTCCTCCAGCCATGCTCCAAATTATTCCAAGCACTGCCAGGACATGCCTGAGGAAGTGCTGCTGCTCCACGCGTGGATCAGACAAAAGCTAGCCAAAAGCACCATAACTGTGTTAAATAGAAGAGCTTTTGCCACCAATCTGCTGATGATTTAAAATAGTATTTTGTAACTGACACCTCAGAGCACATGAAATCTTTGGACAAAAGCCATATTTTAATACCAGATTCATGGGAGGCTGTCTTAACATCCACTGCAGATGGAAAAGGAAGGTATCAAGAGGCCAAAGGCTTTGCCCAAGGTCATTCTGTGAATTACAGAGGGAACAGGCTGAGGAATTTGATCTTCTGGCTCATAGGTGGCCAAGTCTTTTCAAAATACCAAGAAAGCAACACAGAATTATTTAAGCTGGAAGAGAGCTCCATGACATCAAGCCCAACATTTAAAGGCAGTTTCCTCAACAGCCCTGCTTTCACAAAGGGACCTACTCAGCATCCTAGGAAAAAACACCAAACTCTACCCCAAGTGCTGCCTATGAGCCAGGAGAGTGAAATGCCACTGAAAAAGCAACCACCACTGCATCCAAGTAGGCTACTACACATTTACTCAAGGAGCAAAAAGTAACCTCTTTTGCCCTAAGAGCTCTGTCAAATGAATTCCTGGGAATAAACATTTCGAAATACAATTTTAAAACCATTTGGCACTCACTAAGTGCTGAGCACTGGGCATCTTTCAGAAGAAAAGCCTTATTTCAGACATACGCTAGAACAAAAAAAGCCCTAGCACTGATTCACCTCCAGGTTACTGCAGTTACTTTTTAACATAAAGCTGCCAGAATATCATGGCAAACAGCCCCACAGAATTAATGGTGTCTTCATGTTTTAGAAAAGCATCACACCTTGCCTTAAAAAAACTAAGCCAGGCACTATTTGCATACACTGCCTCCTCCTAATCCAAGGCACTGGGGTTTCTCAGCAATACACAAAACACCATTTGTTGAAAGTGCTGATTTGGAGCAGTTTTGAAATGGTGCATCCTCTCCTATAAACGGAATTGTTCTTGGGATGGGAGTTGCAATGGAAGGCATGCCAAGACACACAGCTGAGCTACAATGCTGCTTAAGTAAATTTGGGAACACGCAAAGCTTAATATAGAAATTCCCTTTATGGCAGATAACACTGTGCAAGTTTAGTACTTCTAAAAATGGTCACTATTGTCCAAAGACAGAAATCCAAATGAAAATGGACAGAGCAACCCTAGCTCTCCATCCGAAATAAATCCATTTATCAAAGAGAATTTCTATTCCCTTACATCTTAGAATCATAAAATAGTTCTTCTGATCTAAGATTCTAACAGAATCTTCTACAGCCTTTCAAAGAAACACCAAAAAGATGAAGGAAGAATAATTTTGGACGGGGTTTTTTTTTTAATGTCCCCTTTTAGATTGACAACAGTGACTGGAGGAATCACAGGAGAGCTCTGTTAAACCAGAATGGGAGCTGCTGTTCTGGAGTAAAGGACTACTTAAAATGGAAGGCCTGGGGGGGG
>WAAE01020586.1:474713-507933 GCA_013400495.1 Nicator chloris | reverse complement strand
GGGGGGGGGGGGGGGTGAAATTTCTGTTATCTCAGGCAGCATAAATTATCGAGAGAAGACATTTGATGAGTTCTATGCTAAGGATTAATTTGCCATTTAAAAATGCAGAGAACAGATGGATCTCTTGGCTAGGACTATATTTGGGAATTACTTCATTTTGCTGCCCACATGCAAATAAAAATACAACTAAAAGTAGAACTTTTTATGAGCTTTCACATGGATAGAAAACACTGAAGTAATGAAAATAAAACCAAACAGAAAACGTCTGTATGAAATAGGTAAAGTGCCACAGCAACTACTGTGGATCTGCAGTAGGCTGGGAGAGAACATGATTTTACTTTGTTCAGCAACTATGGAGAGTAATGCCAGGCTTAGAAACTAAATTTAAAACAAAAAACCCAAAAACCAACCCAGCAATACCCGTATCATACGACAGTGTTTGCCACTGAAGAGTAACTTCTGAAAAAGCACCTTGCTGTAACTTAATTCCATGGAATTCGTTAGGATTTAGCGATTACATCTCCACACACAGTCAGAAGTCCAGGGATTCTCTCTCCCAAAAGCCTGGGCCAGTTCCATTGCACTGACCAGGAATCACAAAGCACATGTGAGAACTTAATTTGTGAGAAAAATGCAAAAGTAGGGGAAAATCCAGAAGAAAATGCCTTACACCTTCCTGGACCGAGTGTCTGTACAGCCCTGGCCTCCACCCCACATGGCACCAGCTGGGACAGGAGGAGCAGCACGAGACAATCCCGCTGGCACAGTGGAGACAAGAGGAGAGAAGCAAAGTCCTCTGAAGAGTTCCCACAGGCAAAGCCCGTGCGCTTTCCTTACGGGAGCCAGTGCTTTCAAATCCCCAAACCATGGCAGCCACACGTACAGGATTAATTAAGCACCTTCCGTTTTTCCATGTGATTTCTCAGAGTTCAAGGGAAACTGCATATTAAAAAGCAAACCCAACATCAACTCCCAAGACAACTGTTAGATACCATCTCTGTTTCTCCTCTAGCAACACAATGAGCCTTTCCTGCCTCCCTCTATCTCAAAAACAAACAAACTGAAAATTTCGCCCAGCAAAGCCCTGACCTGCACAGGATGTCCTCGACGTATTCCCAGACTGCAGAACATGGATAAGCACAGCTCCACGCACGTTTAGAAAACCAAGGGGAATAGAAAATCTATCTGTACTAACCCGACAGCATCCTTTCTGTGACTATTCATCCTTCACAATCCAAGAGGACACACCAGTCAGTAAACAAACATGGAAGGGAGGGACCAACTTCAAAGCAAGTGTGTAAATCTTACATAATTTGAGGGTTTGAGATCTTGCAGCAACCTCTTACCCAACAAGGTGTCAGATGATCCAAGGAGGTCAGACCTGTAGCAGCCACAGTAAGTAGGACACTCTGCATCTCACTCAGTCCAGCCTGGCACCGTTTGTCCACAGGGACCTGGGGCCAGGCATTCTTGGGAATTCACTTTCAGAAGGAGAACAGTGGCTTTCTTTCACACGTTATCATGCCAGAAAAGCTCTCTGCTCTCAAACGGATGAAAGATAATAAATACATGAATGCCATTAGAGCCGGGATCTGCTGGAGATGTCTCTTAGTTATTCTTGATTTTTAAACTGTTTGATGAGGTTCTCATATTTTTGCCCAGGTATAAAACTGATGACTTCTGGACATCTGCAGAGAACATCCTGCAACCATGGAAGAAATGAGGATACAGCCCTGAAAACCACTTCCCTCTTGCAGAAAGGATTCTCCAAGAGATACTTTTCCTGCCGTCCTGGATTTCCAAGTGTCTTCTAGCCAAAACCATCGTTTTGAGCTAAGTAAAGGAACTGAGCACTGAAGTCCAGACATTTCTCGAAGAGAAGGAATTAAAGATTCCACATCTCGCTTCTCCAGACAGCAAAGTGCATTCATGGCTGGAAGGACCAGGAAAGAAAGGAACAGGTCCCCTACCTTTCTTATGGGCCTCCTGTGAGGAGGGATCACAGAGAAGTCCTGTTTCTTAATACCAAAGCTATTTTTGTTCTTCTATTAAGCACTTAATAAGTATGCAAAGACTTTATTCACATGGCATCTACACAGTGCATGTCTCTCTGCTCCTCCTTTTGGAAACTCAGCTTCCATTCAAGATTTTAAAAATTTGGACCACGTCCCAACACATATAAACTTTTCCTCCTCTACAGAACACATTGAAGCCCTCACCTCTCTCCCGAGCCTGTGATTTTCCACTCAGGAACCATGCTGCCTTCTCCTCTCCGAGTGGCAATACGAGCTGATCGCAAGGATCTGGAGCAGGATCCCTAATCCCTTCTCCTGCTAAGAAGCTTTAGCACTTAAATCCTTGATGCCATCATTAGTGGTTTCGGCTCTTGCGACATCATGGCTGGACTGCGCTCGATCCCGGGATGGTAAGGGGCAAAGCTAAGTGCATCAGGTACACGGTTAATTCAACGGGCAAAGATTAGGGGATGATACTATTTTTTTTTTCCCCAATAAAGGTTATTTACTATTAATTCCCATCCCTGAAACCTTATTTAAGTACAACGTGTTCCACCTGAGATTGTTTGTAAGGTTAATCCTAAGTCGCATTGATACGTGTCAAGGAGACCTGTTCTCCCAGCCCTTAGGTTTTACAGGGAAGGTTCTCCTGCATCCACACCTCTGGCAGAACCAGAAACACCCTCTTTTGGAAAAAAAAAAAACCAAAGAACAAAAAACACCCCAACAAATCACTGCATTTGCAAGTCCAAAGAGATGTGGTATCTAGGCTTAAATGGGAACATGTATGGCTGAGCCCAGGCAGTGGCTGGATTTTTCCTTTGATCTGTACAATGACTGGTATTTTTCAAGAAGTGTTCATTACAGCCTTCCTCTTCTGCTATTCATCCCTCCACGTGAATATTCATCAGGAATTATTAAACTGCCCTTTATTCCAAAGGTCTGTACAACAAGGATTCTCTCCCACCTCTGGTGCCTGCGGTGCCTGTGTGACATCTGAGCTGACTCCACCATTGCTGCAGACAAGCACCACTTCCAGACTACAATCCCTCTAATCTATTTTAGCCATGATTCACATCCAAGCTATGTGTGTCTCCCAAAGAAAGGAGAATCTGGACCACTCATGCAGAGGGAAGCAGCCACATGGCACCAAACGTTTCCGTTTTCCTTGGCTTTCCTTGGTTTCCCCTGCTCTCCCAGTGTGCAGCAGGAAGAGAACACAAGGCACGTTTCTTCCTGCCTCCAGGATCCCTCAGAGTAAGCCTGGCTTCTGAGCAGTAACACAGGCAGCTTCAACTTCCCTGACCTCAGCTAATTCTTTCCTTCCCTCAGCCTACTCAAGATGATTAAGCAAAATACTTGGAAGGAAATCAAAGCCTTAAAAATGCAATTAGAAGTGACCATTTTGTTAATACGCGCACACACAACCCCAAAGTCAAACCCAATCCAACAGCACCTGACCTTTGGGAAAACAACAATTTTTAGTAGCTCCCATGGACTTAAGGAACAGCCCAAAGTCTCCCACAACGCTTCCTAAAAAAGGAGGTTAAGAAGACATGAAATTGCAAATTCTCACACCAGACACTGGCTCTCACAGACCTGCAGCTGTCCAGGGGTGACTTAAAAATATCATTTTTAACACACATCCTTCCACACACCAGTTCTTTCTCCTCCAGCTGAGGAAAAAGCAAGTTCACTGGAGAGTCTGGAATCAGCTGCCACAAATCCTCATATTCTCTGATATGATTCTGATCTCATAGCAAGAAACCTTTAAAGCACTGAAATACTAATAATCTCTTTAACAACAATAAAGTCGTTTGAAATTATCAAAATAGTTATCACAGTAATAAAACAAATATTTTTCCAGGGCAATTTCCACTTCACCCATCCACAACATGATATATTTTTAAGACTCCTTTCCTGAAATTAATTTGAAAAAAGAGGGTTTTTTTTCTCTGCCTGTGAAGAATCAAATGCACTTTGAGAAAGCAGCAGTTGAGCTTCTGGGCCCTGACACAGAAACAAAGCCTGACAGTCCAGATTTAGATAAGCACCTACTTCTGCACATTTAGGAAGAGGCTTAATTGCTTTGTCACTTAGAGCCAGCAATTACCAGCTATTACTGGGAGTGCGGCGGTGGTGGGGGGTATTAATTGCAGCCAAATGTCCACTCTTTTTTGGGCAGCTCATGCCAAGAAAATTAAGTACTAAATAAAAAAGAAATTAAAACCCCTCTTGATTATAACGTTTTAAAGCATTTTATTGTCTATTTATATCCAACGGGTGGGGGAGGGGTGGGTTCGCCCAGAAGGGCCGACAGAGGTAGAATTTCTATTTTATTCTGAAATTGTGTCCAATCACGGCAGAGGTGGTATTAGGATGTTGGGGCAGGCTCCCAAATCACCCTTTTGGGGGATTTTCGGGGCTGATGCCTCCATCAAGGAAACCAGTGCTTAACTTCTAGAGCGAGCAGCGCATTTAAGATTTAAAAAAACAAATAAACGACCAAAAATTGGTCGAGAGAGAGGGTGTTTTCCACCCTCAGAGCCGGCTCTGCCACAGGCGCTGGTACTTGTTTCCCTGCATTGTGTGAGGGGAAAACCTTCACGCAGGAGCGAGACCTGCTCCAGTGCTAAGGTGGGGGACGGACTGTATTTTTTTTTATTATTAGTCAAAAGGCTTTTTGTGGCAATCGCGGTGTTTTTCCGCGGGGCTCGGGCGGCCCCGCCCCGGGGGCGGCGCGGCGGCCCGGGCCGGCTCCCGCCGGCTCAGACCGGTTCTCAGCGCAAACAGCCGCCCCCCGCCCGCCAAGGCACCGCGGCGGCGGGACACCAGCTTTTCCTCCAGAAACATCCGCTTTCCCCGCACGAAACACCCGCTTTTCCTCCAGAAACACCCGCTTACCACCCCCCCCCCCCCCCCCCACCCCCACCCCGAAACGGCCGTGTGAGGCGGCTCCGCGGCCGTGCCGCCATTACAGCGGCGGGCGCGCTCCGCCGCCGGCTATGAGGCGAGAGAAAGCGGCGGGGTTTCGGAGCGAGAGGAGCGAGATAAAAATCTTATTATAAGACGCACATTTTTAATAGATTATTGCCGAGTCTAGGGCTGAAGTAATGCGGGCTGTCAGCAGCTGAGGCGAGAGGCTGAGGGACGAGCGGGCTGCGGCCGCTCCCTCCCGAGGGCCCCGAGGCACCATTTCTTCATCCGTGAGGAGAACTTTGATATATCACGTTATTTCTTTCCACAGAAGGATCTATTTATGTGGTTACATATGCACAGGTACGTCTTTTTCGGCATATCTCGAGTAAAAACGTTTGCTTTCTGTATTATAATCTCTCCAAAGCCATCTGAAAACGTTCTGTCTGCTCAATCTCAAGAAACCCGTTAGAGTCCCAAGGGTAAAAAAGTCACAGTTAAAGGATGGTCTCGGTTATATTTAGCTGAGCAGCAGCACAGGCTGAGACGAGCAGAAACACAAGAACAAACTGGAAACGTTCGACAGTTGGTAACAAAAACCTGCGAGATCTGAGGTGGATTTTTTTTTTTAATTTTCCCTAATTCACATTTTGCCGTGCAGAGAGAACATTAAAGCAGTACATGGGTTTATGTGAACAAAAGGTAGGGATGAGGTGTTTCACCTGACTCTGACAGGATTTACTATTGCCTTTGTGTAATGGAAAAGGCTTCCTACTCTAAGAAATTCTTTAATTTTCTTTTATAAATCTTAACCTAATTCTTTTCCCATACAAACACTAGGCTGCTCAACCCTGTCGTTCTGCCAGAAGAGATTAAAAATTTTCAGTTCATCTCTACAGTACCAAATGTATGTGGAATTATTTAACCTCGACAAAAGCCATCTCACAGATGCTTCAATAAAGACTAAACAGCTACGTTTAACCTCATTCTTCCTTATTTTTCATCTGTCCTAAGCACAGGCATCTCCAAACCCACTCAAAATCCCAAATCCCAGCTAAATTGGTGATTCATCACCTCTGGCAGCAAACGACGCGGGAGGGAGGAGATGAAGACAATGGTAGAGAAAGGTTTGCATTATGTGGTGAAACTAAAACTCGCCTTTTTCTACTTTCACTTCAGTTGTTGAAACAGGGTAGGAACGTCCCTGACTAAATAAAATACACGAGTTGTTTCAGGGAGCCTGTTTTTCATATGATTAAAATTCTCTTGGCAGTACTTTTCATCAGTTTATTTCAATATTAAGACACATATACTCCATTCCAACGGTAATTCCTTGCTCCAGAAAGAATGTCATCACAGAGAAATCTGAAATTAAAACCAATCTCTAACTGCCTTATACCTTGCCCACTTGTCATGAGAACTTTCAATATAGCTATGAGAATTACAAAAAAAAAAAATCCCTTTTCAGGTATACTTTTACAGGTATTATAAAAAAATACCTGTAAGCGCAACTTCTTTCCATTTCTTGATTTTGGGAAGAATGGAATAACTATGCTCATGTAGACCTTGGTGAATATAAAGCCAGTGTATCTAAGCTGAAAATGCTCTTTCAATTTCACAATATCTATTTCATTTTACAAGCTGTAAAGAAATAGTCACTTAACTAATTATTCATCCAACTCCAGCGTCCTGGAGATGAGACAACCAAATAAACACTCTTAAAAATAAATTAAAGGCGACTACATTACACACTATAGGAAATTATTCATTTAACTGGTAAATCCCCCAGCATCCTCCACATCAGACAACTGAATAAACTCTCTCAAAAAATAAAGGCCAAGGGAAACCTTGGGTCGCTTATCTGTAGATGGAAAACATGGGGTGTTCACGCTTTCACAGCCTGGACATCACCTACAGGAAATCAAACACTTCTGCCTGGGTTTTTGTAAATGAATTCAAACCCCATCCCAACAAGGATTTTAGGAGCGAAATGCTCCACTCTCAGCACCGGGTGGTTCATCACACTGCTGCAGCAAAGCTTTAAAAATAATCACTAACACATGGAGCAGCAGGAGACGTGTCAGGCCATTTGACGTTACAAGACTGAATCAAAAAGCCCAGAAATTATTTTTAGCACATTAGAGCACCTCAACAAGCAGCCTAGAAAAGAGCTTTTTCTACAAAAGAAAAGAGAAAAAAAAAAGCAGGGGGGTGTTTCCAGGAGGTTGGGCAGGGCACAAACAAAATCTGGTTTGCTTCCTATGGGATCACCCAGCTTCCATCCAGAGGCAGCTTCTTCCATGACACAGTACAGAAAATAAGTTTGCTGATGTATCATTTGTGGTGTGCGTCTGAATCACCGAAACAGAGAAACTGAAGCTTCTGGTGGTGGCAAATTATCATTTTCAAGGGCATTTTTATTCTTTCAAGGTGATAAAAAAATTCCATCAACCCTTTTCCACAAATACGGGTGGGAAATGAGCAATCTCACACTAAGAAGACTCCAAAACACAAATCCCTCCTCAAATCCACGCAGGAACCATCCACATCCACCAGCTTTCTCACCTCAGCTTAGCAGGGAACTTCTAAGACGCCACAGAACACCCCAAATAAAGCCTGGCTTCAGACAATACTGGTTAATTTTAACGTGTTCTTTCTGGTTTTAGTTTCTACATTGCTCCCTTGCAGCTCCATTACCTGCAAAGGCCTCCAAATATCAATTTAAAGCCAAGTTTAGTTGGGATCCAATGCAACAAACTCTGGACCTTTATGAGATAAAGGCTATTTTGGGTTTTTTTAATTTTTTAAGCAAACAGATCATGTTTCTTCAGTATTGTCCAGTAAAACCAGCTCCATTCAATCAGTGTTATTTACTTCACACAGCTCTTGAAAACCACAAGCAAGGAAACCCAAACTTCTCCTTCACCACCTTTCTGCTGCTTTTTCACAGCTCCTGAAGGACAGTGCCCGGCACGAAGCTCCCAGAAGTGCTGAACACCCACCGTGTATCCCAAACACTTCCCAGGGCAGGGAACACAACTCTGCCAGCTGAGACTAACAGGAGGAGACTTGAGTGACCAAGTTCTTAAATTTCAGAAGAATGCAATGTCCTAAAGACCTTAATAATACCATGGCCTCACAATATTGGCCATTTCCACTTACAAAAAAAGCATAAAAGAATCTCCAGCTTGCTAAAATCCTCAAGACCACCACAGAAATTGCAGGCAATAATTACTCTCCAGACAAATGAAACTGGATATATTACACAGCAAGTGGGAGCACCGAACCAAGGAAAAGGGGGTGAGGCAGCATTCGCTCACCAACAGGGTATGAGGGGCTTAATATTTACACAGCTAAATTCAAAGTGTTTTGAAAATTAAACACTTGTGCTTTGCAAGACTTCAAGGCCAGGTGGGGTTTTGCTCCCCAAAGTAAAGAGAGGGTTAAATGTTTATTATTATCTGATTGCTGAGAAACATGTAAAACCCTTTTCTGATCCTTCAAAATTAAATATACAATCCACCAGATTCCATTACTTGCTCGACTGAGTTTGATTTTATTGTATTAATAAAAAAATGTTTTATTTCCTCCCAGAGTATCGTCTACTTTTCCATTACTACAACAAGAAATTGCCAAGAAAATGAAATGCTCAAGCACAGCAGATGCTGCTTTTCTTCTCATTAAATCTTAAAACTTGGTTCCAGTGGCATCATATTTAGTCCTCTCAAATTCAGAACAGGATTTCATCCTGCCTCGATATCCCAACAATCAGATTTTATAAATATTACGAGTTTCTTGGACACCTTTCTCATTCCACAAGGAGCAGAGAAGCACCAGTAGAGATTTTTTCTTCTTCCCTTGCTTAAGATTCTTTTATTAAAAACCTTAAATGTAACCAGCCCTCCTTTCAATCCATTTTCTCTAGGATTTTTTTGAGACCTCTGGAAGTCTCACAGATTTTTCTGAGCTGTAGTAAGTGTGAAAAATCTTTGACAAAGGATTTTCTTTATTCAAGCATTAAGCTCTCATTGAGAGAAGTGTTGGAAATAAATAAGTGCTTAAAGCAGCCTAAAAGTTGTCTTAAATCTTCACCTGCTCTCCAGCCGAGACAGGACCTGGATTTCTAAATCCAGGAGGAGAAAACAATAATTAAAAGAAGTAAATAAATCCTTGCATGATTCTTTAGACATGAGGGGGTGGGGCAATCAGAAGAGGAGACACTGATTTCCTCATCTCCTGTACACTCTCCATGGGTGTCAGCCCCTCTCACTTTTCCAGAAGGTTCAACATTCAAGGTGAGATTTTGTGAGAATAATTCCCTTGGTCAGAGAGTTCTGCCAGTGGCAAAATTCCATTCACAGTGATAATCACAATAATCACGGAATCCTAGAACGGGTTGGGAGGGACCTTAAAGTTCACCTAATTCCACCCCCTGCCATGGGCAGGGACACCTTCAACTATCCCAGGGTGCTCCAAGCCCCATCCAACCTGGCCTGGGACACCTCCAGGAATGGGGCAACCACAGCTTCTCTGGGCACCCTGTGCCAGGGCCTCACCATCCTCACAGGTAGGAATTCCTTTCCAATATCCCATCCATCCCTGCCCTCTGGCAGTGGGAAGCCATTCCCCCTTCTTCTGTCACTCCAGGCCTTTGTGAAATCGAACACTCTACTGATACACTTATTAATGAATATTTTCAGTTTTAGAAAAGACCCGGTATGCAAAGGAAATGCTGCTAACTCTGCAAACCCTCCTGAAGAGCAGAGCTCTTTGCCAAAGAGCATAAAACATTCATGGGTGCAACCATAGCTTTGTGGTTTCCACTCTTAGGGTGAATTTACCCTTAAAAGGCCAAATATTAGAGAGGTATGAATTCATTAATTTCAACATGAATTTAAAAATTATTAACAGAAATCTGTGATTTTCTAACATAATATTTTCTCCCCCGTAGGTATTTTGTAAAGCCATGCAAATACAGAGCTACTGCAGAACCAAGGACATGGGAAACCCATCCCCACAAATCGCAAACTTGGATTATTTTCTTTTAATTCTTCCAAGTATACAATTTTTGCTGTGAGGCAGCAGGGGGAAAAATAGGAAGGCGACAAATCAAACTTGGGAATGTCAGTGGTGTCAGGGAACAAGAAGAAACAGAACAATACCACTCATCATTTCCCAAAGTATGTTGAAGTTTGGTCCGTAAAAAGTAGCTGAACTTAAAATTTGCTTTTTCTCTCATTGAATCAAATAAAGGTGATCCTATTCTCCAGGCACACAGGCAGCAAGGCCTTGTGCCTGTACATCCGAGCTCTGCCCAGCCACCATCTTACAGATGCTGCATGGATCCACCACGGAAAATACCGAACAACAGCACAAGTACTTGCTGTTCCCCTTGGAACCCTTACATTTCACTCCAGTTCACTTCTACGTTAATGACCAAAGCTTTGCCATGGAATAACTCCTCAGGCTCACATCTCAGGAAATGACTCGCACAGCCCACGGCGCAGGGACCTACCTATCACTGCTGGTACTGCTGCTGCTGCTGAGAGAGTCGCTGCTGGAGGATCTGCTCCGGGAGCCGCTGCCGCTGGGGGAGCGGGTGGGCCGGGCAGCCTGGCTGGCCAGGCGCTGCGGGGACTGCGTCCTGGACTGCGACGAGTGCGGCGACCGGCTCCGGCTGTGCTGGTAGTTCCGCTCCGGCCTTCTGCCTCGTACCTCCCGTGTAATGTCATCCCTGTAGATATCCCTGTGTACCACACTGGGCAATGTAAACTGCTCCCGGGCCCTAGGTTCGTATCGGGGGTCGTGAGCGTCAAAACGGTTTGGACTTCGGCTCCGAGAAGTGTAATAGAGCCCGTGTTGTAAGGTCCGCTCCCGAGGGTCTCTATAGTAATCCTGATCATAATGTCTCGTCCGATCAAATCCGCCCGTCCCCCGCTCATGGTGTCCATAGGCACTATGTTCATAAGCACGCTCCCTGTTATCTGAAGCCCTGCATTTGGGAAGGGGGAAAAATACTGCATCAGAAAGGGGCAGGCACAACTAAAATCATGCAAACATTCACGGCTGCACTCGACTTATCATTGCGACTGCTTCTCCACTAACCAGCAATAACCTATCAAGCAAACAATGACAAACTTCAAAACATTTTACTTGACTCCAAAGTTATATTTGTATACAATCAAGCTAAGCAATCATTTTGGTTTAATCACAATATGGGGCTTTCATGACCAGCAACTTGCCTGCACAGGAAAAAAATTTCCGCTTTCCCGTGCAGAATCCTCATTTTAGTTGTTCTTTTAAATTCTGTAAACAAGAAAAACTGCATGTTTGTGGACATCATCAGTAACTTCTTTTTCTCTCCATTTTTGCTTAAGAGCTTAAAAAAATTTTTTTTTCAAAATTTGGTAATTACTGGAGCTCTTGTAATTATCCTTCTGCAAAAATGGCATCACAAATTGGGCTGTAGCCATGAAAGCCTCCATGCAAAGCATGACCCAGAGGTAAGAAGCAGCTTTCAAAAGGGGTGGCATAACCCATAGAGAATTCTCATGAAATTAGGGGGTTTCTTGTTGCTGTTCTAAAATATTTCACCCTCTTAGAGGGAATTTTTGTTTTGACCAGATTGCTACACTCATTTCTTGCAAAAGCTGTGGACACTAAAGAAACATCTCCATTACTAATGCTGGAACTGCAAGGATGCAGGTCCCCAGAACATACTAAGACCCTACAGAAGGACTGGGAATCCAATTTTTAGGTGGTGTTTTTGTTGCAACTGCTGCTGCTGCTGCAATCACAGAATTTCTATCTGCACAAGCTGCTGCTTTCCAGCAGCTACAGTCCAGTTAATGTCAGTGTTTTGAACATTTTAAATTGAGAAATGCTCAGGGATGTTCTGAGTTAGTGTGATCTCTCAAATAAAGAGATAGTAAAACTGACAGATACAGAACACCACAAATAGTTGAGTATTCCAATTTAGACAAGTACCAGGATGGCACGTCTTAGTTACATTCACAAAATAGGAAATCCAGAGTGCTTACGTTGAACATTTAAAGAACACTTCTAAAATTCTAAATATGTCAGGGTAGCCAAAGTTAATTTAAAAATTAATTATCTCATGAAGGACATTTCAACCCTTTTTTCAGCCTTCCCTCTCAGATTCTTCCTTCACAATCTGTTATGAGTCACTTCAATCCCCTGAATCCTGATAACCCAATTCTGCCTTGTGCCTCCTCCTCCTCTCCTGCATCACAGCACTAGTTTGAATGGCAGAAATATTTCAGGGATCTTTTATAAACTGAAAATGGGATTTGAATCTTTTTTCGATTATCATCTCAGGAAGTTCCTTCCATTCCTTCTCCAATGAATCACTAGATCCTTAATGCTCTCAATTTATTCATTCTCTGTTGTTAAATTGTAACTCGTATCAAGCTTTCTATAGGGCTCCCTCAGATCTTGCCTGCATTTTTTTCTCTCAAATTATATATAAAAAAATACTTAACCAGTGCAAGAGAATGTCATTAACTTCTACATCTGCTTGAAATTCATTGCTGCATTTCTATTTCCATTACCTCTTACTTGCAACAATGGAATTTTGAAAGCTATTTCAGAATCTGGCACAGGAATGTGTCTCTGTTTTGGTTCTTTTGTTCCCCCTTTTGAAGGACCAAGATCAACAATTTTACAAACGATTGCATTTAGCATCCTATAAAGTGTTAATCAGTGAGAGCTGATTTAATGAGGTCAGAGAAAAAGCAATATATTCTAGCAGGTTACTGCTACAGAGCTGACAGAAAAGAACAAATCCTTATCCATGAGAAGGACACAGAAGACAGACAGAGGAAGCAGAACTGAACAGCTACTGGCTACAGTGCTTTCTTCATTTATCTATTAGTACTAAGTGCTAGTGGAGTTAGTGGAAAGAGAGGGTTTGACTTGGGTTAGGAGAGGGGCTAAGATATACAGGGCAGGACATACCAACCTTTTCCAAGTGTGGAAACACGACCTATATTCCCAATTAAATCTAGGGAGAGAATTCTGAACATAACTTCCCCAATTTTGGCCCCTCTTACAGGGGTAATCCACCTTCTTAATGGGCAAGGGTGTCAAATGATATTTTAGATGAACCAACAAGAAAAAAAAATCTTAGTGACAAGACACAAAAAAAAAATTCCACTGGACGGAAGTAGTCCCAGACTGAAACTGTAACTCTGAAACCCCCAGACTTCTTTCTTGAGACAGAAGGCACTTAAATAGATCCATAATTTTAATTTCCAGCCCTAAGTCTGAATCAAGCAGCTGGTAGAAGATTCCCTCGAGGCCCGAGGGCCCTCCTCACGCTGCTGCCAGCAGGCATCCTCTGGCCACCTTGGTAACCATCCAGCCCAGTCACTTCTCACTGGTGTATCCACAAACGGGTATTAGCACCACGTCCTTAAAGCTAAAGTATGTTTAATGTGGAGCAGCAGAGAGCTTTTTAAGAGACTAGATAGTAATCCACTCCCCATGGCTACCGGCGTCTTGACTGTATACCATCCAGTAAATTCAAGGCAGTAGTTCTTATCCCAGCTTTAAAAAAAAAAAATGAACTATAATTTCCAAAATTTAGTAATGTCCATCATCTCTTTTTGCCAATACCATCAGAAAGAATAATCCAAATAACTTGGAAATGATGTAGATCCAAAATGGAACCAGCACAAGCTGCCTTCGGTCTTCTCCATCCAAGCGTTATTTCCATGGCTAAGTGTTGTCAGTAGAATCCAAGGGGCTGCATCATTAAAGTCTACTATGAATTTTGTGGTGACAATCCAATTAACATACCCGCTGCGTATAGTGAGGACTGAGAGCTAGGCATCAAGCTTTCACCAAATTCTAGGTTCTAGTATTCCGAAGATACTCCACAGAGAACTTCACCACATGTTGTAGAGTAAGATAGCTCCATTTGGCAGCAGGGATACATCCAGCAAGGCCTTAATATTATCCAAGAAATGGGATCGCTACTTCTAGAAAAGAGTAACTCCAATATCGATGCTGGCCAAAGGAAATCTTCCATCTTAAAACCACCTTATTTCAAGTGTAGGTAGATATCCAACCAGCTGCAGGACACATCCTTTATGGATCCACAAGGTACCAGCCACTGGGATAGAAATCACTTCCGTTTCCAACCCAAAATAGGAAACATAGATAATTCCCAAAATTTTAAATCCATCTGGGGGCCCTAGATACGAGTTTGTGTTTCTCACCATATCAAATACAAAATACCTGCCTAGAGAAACCTTGGAACTTACCCATCAAG
Source organism: Nicator chloris (assembly GCA_013400495.1). Classification (NCBI taxonomy): domain Eukaryota; kingdom Metazoa; phylum Chordata; class Aves; order Passeriformes; family Pycnonotidae; genus Nicator; species Nicator chloris. The sequence goes on along the minus strand of WAAE01020586.1, from coordinate 493,707 downwards.
TCTCCGCTCATAACGTCCTTCCCGTGCATGAAGTGATGGTGGGGGACCATAAGCAGGCCCCCCACCACCTCCTCTGAACCCAGAAACCTCTCTACTACGAGATGCTATGGAAACTGTATCATCCAATCCCCGCGCAGCACTGGGAATGGTTCCTGGCTCATTATAATCCGTCCGTAGGTCTCTATCTCCCATTTTGTTGACAGAGTTGTGTGCCTTCTGGGCACTTTTGATGTCCACAAAATCCACAAATGCTGCCACTCCGCCTTCTGACCCCCTCTTAGGGAGGATTTTGACACTTTCGACACGTCCATATCTGGAAGAGAAGCAAAGCAGAGCACACACATTAGTGCTGGTGGGAAAATATGGTAACATGTTTAAAATATAATAAAATGTTTAATAACATTGCCTCCGGCAAAATCAACATGCAACCCTTCACCGTTCCCCTGTGCCAGGAAAATCAATCATTGGGAGACACCAAGAGGGGAAAAGTCATCTGGAGAGGGGAAAAAGCCATTTAAACTTTCCATGATTACATTTGAACTCCTCTCTCCAAGTGTGGGGAGCCTACCATTTTTATAGCAACAGAAAAGCAGCAGCTGAAGAAATAGAAAGGTGTTCACAACCAGAGCACCCTGCACATCATTAGTCTGACACAATTAAAGAGGCACAATTAAAACAAACTGTGTCATGAGGAAAAATACAGACAGCCAACAATTTTCTTAGGAGACAAATGACCTTGACACAGCAATTCCACTGCTTCGATCTGTATTTAACCCAGAGTCTCTGCTGCAATCCTCATTCCTGATCTCAGACCGGTTTACTTCCACACCTTGCAGGACGTGCGGGTGGCACAGACCCCCCCCCGAGATCCAGGAGCTGCTGGGGTTCAGCCTCCCACCCCCACTACAGACCCAGCTGCCCAACAGGAGCTGAGAAATGCCAGAGGGAATGTGACACCACCCTACGTAATGTGTGTTAAGTAACTGCAACACTGGCACTTATGGATGAGTAAATGTCTATGTGAAATAAAAATAAACCCAAACATGTTTGTGTACACAAGGAAACAAGATGTAAAAACATATTTAAGTAACTTGCATCCACTCACAGCAGAAAGGACAAGCTGGGCGGGATGAGCAGAGTGACGTTTTAACAGCCAACAACTGCAGGGTTCAGCCAAAAGATTCTGAGCAAACCAGGGAAAAGCTGTGAACTGCAGTTGGTAATCCAGGACAAGAAAAGGCAAAAAGTGTATTTTTGAATGTGCTGACATAGAAGAAAGGGATGCATAAATAAAAAACCTAATCATGAAGAATTTGTAAACTTCATGAAGAATTATTGTGAATAAAATTTCTATGCACAAATGCAGCACAAGGCTGGGCAGATGTAAACAGACCTTACACAGGCAAAATTGTTCTCAGCCACACACACAGGGAGAAGGGAATACAACCATCAGGCTGAGGCACACACACTGTCAGATCCCAGAGCTGCCTCGGTTTCATGCCTGGCTTTTCCTACACCTTACAATTTCATCGTTGTTGTTGGATGACTAATCCTTAAATACAATCTGAAAACCTGCCTCGCTGACTGCTGCCTTCTCATTCCGGCCTGACCTACTACACTTATATATAATCTGGTTTGGATTTTGAGCCTTTTTTCCCTGGTTTGTACTCCACTGAACACTGATGTTTGCACAAACAAAAGCATCTTCCAAGAAAAAAATGCCTTGTTGGTCATAAAAAGACACGGTCACACATGAGACACGTTCCTGCCTCTCAGCTGTCCACGGCTGAGCTTGTCACCTTTGTGCCCCTGGGTACAGCACAGGGATGTTAATTCTTGGGAGTTTCCTAATCTATGATGCTCTGGTTATTTTTATATTGTTTCTTTGTTATTTTGTTTAATTAAAAGCTTCAAATAATGGCAAATGGAACTGCAGGAAAGCTGTTTCTCAAAGCATGCTCTCTTTGGAAGCTGTGTTTGGTTAATTTGCCTTGAAAGCAAGATTTAGAGAGCCCAGAAAGGTTGAGGAGATGGTTAATAAAATCTGTGTGAGGAAACAAAATGGCCAAATTGGATCCGGCAGATGTACAGAGAGAGAGGGAACAGGAATGGAAGGAGAGGGAAGGAAAACAGGAAAGAGCCTATTTGAGAAAATGTTCATGCCATGAATGAATGGGACAAAAAATATGGAAAGTAATTAGGAATCCCAGTTAGGATCACCCTTTAACACGTTTCAGTGCCAGTTCTCTGCGAAGAAAGACGGACTCCAACCCTTATGTCGAAACCATGTAGTTCCCAAACTGACTGCTTAGAACACACGCTTTCCTTCTGCTCACTGTGTTTACATGTTCAGTTTCTGGCAACATGAGCCCCTATTTGCCTTCAGTCTTCAGGGAGAAATAGGATTAAGATACTATTCATAATGGTATCAATATCCCTAAAATCCTAGCTGTCCTTTGACTGCAGCCACCATGGCTCACCTCACATGAAGCGCTGCCTGCCAGTGACATCAGAGCTGGGCTCTGAACAACTGCCTGCTCCCCACCTTGACAATTACTGCCTAATTCTGAAACCCTAACACATACATGTTATTGCACATACACAGTCAGAACTCAGTCATTCTTTTGCAGCAGAAGATGCAGAATGTATTTAAAATGTTCAAATATCTGAGCTGATGCTGCCCAGAAAGCAGAGAGGATACAAAACACCACTGTAATAAGGTCCCCATCTACCACAAGAACAGCCTAGCAAAGGTGTGACTCTTCCCAATATAAATTTTTATACTGGGAGAAGTGTACTTTGGTTATTATTTTTTTTCCTGAATGAGAAATGGATAGGGGAGGCTACTACTGTATTGCACTGCAGCCATGGTGCTAAATCACTCCACTCCGAGACGGCGCCTGTTAATCCCCCCCATTATCCAGATACATAAATATACGCTGTGCTCTGGTGTCCCGCCCTGTACCCTTGACAGGCCCTGAGGATAATCTGTGGCAATCGCCTTTGCTGAAAGCGAGGGAGGCAGGCAGGAGGAGGAGAAAGGGGGGGGATGAAAGAAAACGGAGGAGGAGAGAGCTCTGAGTATTCCAGGGCAGCTGCTGCAGGAGGAAGGTTTGCCTCAGTCCTGTGACTGCAGACATCCTTCAGTCCCCACCGCAATGATCAATGTGCCGAGTGATCCGGCCGGCCGCACCCATTGGCGTCCCTCCGAGCTGCTCCTGTCTTGGCAGATGCTGCCGGGAGGAGACATGGGGGAGAGAAGGGAGATCTGCAGTGCTGCATCACCACACAGCTTCACTGCAGCACAGTAACATTACAAGGAAAAAACCACGACACTTTCTGAAGGGCCGGGGGAGGAGAGGCAGCGAGAGCACCGCGCTTCCTCACACAGAAGCAAGGCAAGATGGAGGTGAACATGCTCCGAGGAGCAACCTTTGTCCTGGCAGAGGGCTGGGAAGAGGGGACAAAAGGCCAGGAGAGGCATGGCCACGACCTTTGGTAGCACTGGCAGAACAGCTCCTCTCAACCTTCGCCTCCAATCACTACACCTGTGCGTCAGCCCTTCCCAAGGCTGCGTTTTGCAATTGCTGCCAGACCGACAGAAACAAAGAGGTGCCTTTGCTCGACTCCCACTCCGCAGACTCCAACGAAAACAAGGCTTTTTAGTGCTTCTTCCCATCCACAACTCCTGCCAATTAATCATTAGCTTCACATCGTAACGAAGGCCGCCGAGGCCCTGTTTACAGCAGGGTTTACAGTTCAACCTGAAGCAGAGGAGATGAGGACGTGCAGGAGCTGTTATGTCACCAAGCCCCTCCACCAGCACAGTACGACCAAAGCACCCAGCTGTAAACACACATTGAGCAGCCCTTGCAAAAAAAAGTTGCCCAATAATCACTGCTCAAACAAAGCCACGCTAATCCAGCTTTTCAGACAAAGAAAAGGAATTCATAATTTAAGCATTATCGGTTTATTTGCTGTAGATCAAAGCACCTCTATATTCAAGCAGCTGAAATGTCTCTGGGCTCTCGGCACAGCTGCTCAGCATGTTTCCCTCGCTCTCCAGCCCTTCCTCCTCCCCAGTTCTTCCTCCCGAATCAGAAGACAGCACAGCCGGGCTAGGAAACACCACCTCTGCCAATGCAGGGCTGGGCTGGTTCCTCCTCCCCAGGAGAGACGTGTCACCCCAGCACAGCCAAAGTCATCCCGCACCCTACAGCCTTCCCTACCCTGGGGACTGGCAACCTCGGCTTTCCAGGTCTAATAAACCATGTCAGCTCGGTTGCTCACTCTGAACACTCTTCCTGCACAGTCCCTGCTGTTCCAAGCAAAAGCATTCTAAACAAAGCATGGGCTATGAGAACACCGGCCAGTAATTGTGTAGCAAGCAAACCTTACTGTCTAGTTGCAATATTCTGTAAACTGATTAGGATCTTTATAGGATGATCTGTACATGATAAGAAGAGGTGGGTTGAAGTGACGGAGATCTGTTTTTAATATAAACCAAATCCCACTTTAAATCATGGTATCTTCCTGTTTCTCTTGCTGCACTCCCCATAAGCTTGTGAAGACCTTTCATACCCAACCATCTTTATCACTGCAGAGTTCTGCAGGTCAATTACATCCTGGCCGAAGAAACTTCACGCATTTTTATTTGGAAGCTGGCGCCATGCTCCATTCCACATACTACTAAATGTAACAGACACTGCAGGACCCAAAGTAACACAGGAGCTTTTTCTGTGTGTTGCACCGCCCATTACAAGCATGATTTGACAAGCTGCTCCGATGCAGCAGGACATCCGAGTATTCTGTATTCACCCGGGTTCCCTTTGACTGCAGTTAGGTATCTTTAGCCATCTGAAAAGCTCAGCTGATTTTGCTGTGCCACACTCAAACTCCTTCCTCCTCCGTGATTATATAACCCCAGCAAGCCCCAGCCTGCATTATTCAGTAAAACGCTCGCACAGCTTGAAGCTTTCCTTGGCCAATCACATTCCTCTGGCTTTCTTGTTATTTCATAACAAAATAATGTGTCCTGAAATAATACTTCACCAGATGTTTGTGCCTCTTCTCCTTATTCCTGACAGCAAATCAGTCCAAATACCCCACGCTAGGGGTATTCCAGCTCTGCATTCCCCCTGTACAAAGCAGTTCTGCTCTAGGTACAGGGAAATCCAGGATGTGCAGATACTAAACCTCCATAAAGCAGGATGCCACCACCCTCCACGGGGGTTTTTAGCCAGGCTAATGGATGTCTGTTGAGTCCATGAATATCAGTTCTAGGGTCTTCTGCTATCATGGACACTCATTTCACAGCCTGAGAAGCTTGGCCCACCACAACAGCACATGCAGCTACTTCCCAGCCACAGAATACACAAAATAACACACCAAAGAGCAGCACCGCCCACACTGGGATCTTACCAGCAGCAGGACACCGAGCCACAGGGACAGCCATCCTGCAGAAATCCTGTTTGGAGTTCAGCACCAGCCTCCAGTACCACCAGCTCCCAGCAGGAAACGCACAGTGAGCGTCTCCCACCCGCACCGCTCACAAAAGGTGTTTAATATTCACCACTGTGAGAGTTCCTGAGCCAGCAACACAAAGGGAACTTGTGTCTCTAGACAGGAGTTTGCAAAGATTACAGCACTACAACTGATCACAACAAGGGCAATGATACAATAAATGAAATACGCAGCAGCTCCAACACGCTTATTCAAAAGAAATGACATCCCGCCATGTTCCAAGCTTCGTATTCATTATAGCCACATGCTTTTATAAATACACTCATAATTTTTTTTGGTAAGAGAATTTCATATGTGGAGCCATATAAGATGGTATTTCACCACCTTCAGACCTGAGCAGCACAAGTCTTTGGAATTCAACTATGCCTCAAGTAATGCAGAGCATTACTCAAAATTTGTCAGTATCATCACATGCCTGGCATGGAAGGAGACTTGAGGACTGAGAGACACAGAAAAATCAAGGCATCTAAACAAAAACCACTCAAAATTGCACTGACTGTTTCATAAATACAGTAACTAATGTGCAGCAGACAGCAAAGTCAGCGACAGACTACTGAGAAGAGCATGCACAGGGCTGGGATAAAAATCATTCCAATTCATTGAGATGGATCTTGACAGAAACAAGCAGAATTCCATCATCCTGGAAAACTACACTTAAAATCAAGTCTAACAAATGTAGGGAACTGTCACCTGTTGAGTCACAATCATTTCACTTTGCAGGACTGCCTGGGCCAGCAGCTGCACTCAGGGCAGACCAGGAGCAGAATTTACTATGGACAACTCAATACTAAGTCCTAGTTGGGTCCCTCACCAATGGTGTCCTTCACACATTCCGTGAACCGCCCAGACTCCTTCCTCTCTGCTGTATTTCCAGCAGACATATGGTAGGTTTAAGTCCCCCATGAGAACAAGAGTGATCATAAAACCTCTCCCAGCTGCTTAGAGAATATTTCACCTTTCTCTTTACATGAAACTGGTCTCCTGGTTGGCTGGTCTAGAACAGACTCCCATTGGGATATTTGCCTTGTCAGCCTTCCCACCATTCTTTCCCATAAATACTGAACTCTGTCACCACTATCATTAAGCTCTAGACCAGGGGTCCTCCAACTTTTTAAACAGGGGGCCGGTTCACTGTCCCTCAGACACTGTCAGGGGCCAGACTATAGTTTGGAAAAAAATTAACGAATTCCTATGCACAATGCACATATTTTACTTGTAGTAGTGCACAAAAAAACAGGAAAAAGAATGCAATATTTAAAATTAAGAACAACTGCAATCAACAAAAACAAATAATATTTCAACGTGAACTATGGGCCTGCTTTTGGCTAATGAGATAGTCAATGTTAGGTTCCATATTTGTCACTGCCAGTCGTAGCAAGCGTCTTTCTCATCTGCATAACTCGGATGCTACCTCAGAGGGACGGCCCCGCCCATCTGAGAGCGGGGGTCGAGAAGGGACGGGGGAAGCGGCCGCGGCCCCTCGGGGTCAGCAGCGGCCAGACTGAGGACCCTGGCAGGCCATATCCGGCCCATGGGCTGTAGTTTGAGGACCCCTGCTCTAGACAATCCAAACACTTCCTAACACACAGGGCTACCCCACCACCTCTCCTTCCTTGCCAATTCCTTCTGAAGAAGTCACAGCCATTCACTGCAGAACTCCAGTTGTGCCAGCCATCCCCACCATGATTCCACAATGGCAACTCATACCATCATCTCCTCCTGTGCAATCGTTTCCAGCTCCTCCTGTTTCTCACCCATGCTGGGGGCACTGGTGCAGATAAATTTAAATTGCTCTGTCTATAAAGACACAGTGAGTGGCTGGGACAGCACACCGGACAATCACAAGTAGGAAAGCTCAGCCATGACTGATAAATCCAGGAGATGTGCAGCTTTGAAATCTTCACCTTCCCAGTGCCAAGCAAAATAAAAGCTCCTCGTGTCACAAGGAGCTCTGGTTTTCGAGCCACACCAAGAACAGCCCTCGTGACAACAATGATTCAGAAACATGCCTTAATTACCAAGCTCCCATCATTTTCTAGATTACAATCTGAGATGCTTTAAAACCTGTTTAGAGTGATCTTTATTGGCTCTGAGACCTTTGGGGGAAGAAAAACAACATTCTTCAGGGCATTCTCTGCAGCTCTTCTTCTAGTAATAAAGATCTTCAGGGAAACGTCAAAATCCAGGAGCAGAAACAATCACCAGGTTACAGAGCTCAGCCAAACAATCCTGGGGTGAATCCTGAGCACATAGCTCATACCTCTACCCTCCTGCCCCAACACCCAAACCACTCGAACCTGGACCCCTGTGGACTTTGCAGCTCCCTCTGGCCCCCAGCAGCGCTCAATGGGAAAGCTCCCAACTCCTGACTAAAAACAGGGGTTTTGTTACTGAGATACAGCACGTGTTCCTGCCATGCACGGAAAACAGCCAGGGCTTTGTCTGCACTCGTAATCTCATAATCCCTCCCTAAGAGATGACAAAGTAGGAAATTAAAAAGCTAGCATAGGTGCATTCACCGATACTCCTGATACCTCTGGTATTTAGGAGCAACACGCTCAACAGATCGGACAGACTGGAGATAATTCCATCCTGGAGCAAGTACTCGCCTCTTGCTTTACAGCTCAGCCAAATGCTCCATTTTAGGACCCCAAGTAAGAATGATTCTTAATGAAGACATTTTATTTATGTCTTTATTGCAAAGTGACCTTTTGGATACTGCTGAAGTATTAATATACAAATGGAATTATTATGTACCATAGAAGGAAAAAACAGATTATTTAAACTTGGTTTTTCATAGCTGCCACTTTCGGTAGCAGTGATTTCATCCAAGAGTCAACATGCCAAGAAATTTTTCTGCAACCCCCATGACAACCAGTTCTGCCATAGATCAGCTGTTGCAGCCAACACACATCAGGTCACACATGAATATAGGTGCATCCATTCCTTAAAATATTGAATAGTTCCAGTGCAAGACCCTCAGGACATGGAACAGCCCCCAGGAGGAGTCCTAGTGACCTCTCAAAACAGGGCGAAGAGGTGGGCGGGGGAGCTGAACCTATGCTTTGGACACGGGGATTACATGAAGCTGGATGACTAAAAATGCCTCTCGGCACTCCATGCAACATCTCACTGGGCTACATTTAATACCCTCCTCATCCCAGTCTGCAGTTCCGCTGCTGGCAGCACCAGGAGAACCCGGCATTGCATCAGCCCAGCCAGAGCTCAACCGCGCTGCAGCAAAGGGCTCAACACAACATCAGCCACTTACAGCTGCCAGGGTAACCAGATGAGGTACAGCCACCTCAGCCAGCCAGGACAGAGAAGTCTCTTACTAAGGCGCTTTTCCCAGTTGTTTCTTTGGAACAATCAAGGAAAAGCATGGGAGAACGCATTGTTTATTGGTATATATATTATTTAAAAAAAAAAAAAAATCAAAGCAGCTTTGTGAGCAGAACTAATGAAGACGCATTTCTTACGGATGCATGTCTTGAGGTTGAATTCTCTAGCATCCAATAACTGCCAGTTCCCACTGCAGCTTTTCCCACGGTCAGGAACACCTCTCTCCCATGTGGATTCTTTAATGTCTAATAAGGGCTGTGCTTTCACTGCAGCTTTTCTCTCCATGGGGCCACTAATCAGGTCTCTCTCCTCTATTAAAACCGCTTGTTTTCACAAAACTCAAAGGAATGTCGTGTCTCTGAGACTGAATACCCCTTCACCCTCAGGTTTAGCTGAAATTGGCAAATGGGTTCAAAATTGATTAGGGAAGATATATATATACACATGGCAGGAATACCTCAATCTTGCTCTTCAAGCAGATCAGAGTAAATATCACTACTTGTAGAAGCACGGAAAGGTTACAGAAATATGTAGGAACTCTGCATGTTCAGCTGTGTTGTCTCAAGCATGACGAGCTGTGATGCTTTATCCCCAACCAACACAGATGCGCACCGTCACATTCCTACACGCTAGACACAGAGCCACCAAATTCCATCTCCAGGGCATTTTTTTTCTTCCAGCTTAAAGCATAATCTGCAGATTTGCTTCAAAAACACCAGTGGTGATAGGCCACGTTCAACGCTTTCTGCAGGGGAATTGCTCAAGCCTTTTCTTTTGCGTGACTGATTTTAGGATTTGTTTGGATTTGATGTTAAGAACGTGCTGCATCTCAACTGTAGGGGAATCTCTTGATTAATCAAGTTTTTTTCATTCTTACATGAAAGGGTAATTCCCCATCTCACTTTTGCTTCTCTAACCTCTGCTTTGCATGTATTCAGCAGCAGATGGAGGAAAATGCAGAGTCACAACATTATGGTCTTCCGACCATGCTGTACAGCACTTGAGATGTGGATCATCTTGAAGCTTTGGAAGTCTTGGTCCCAGTGGTACAGACTTCTCCAGCAACAGACATTTACCACCTCTTCTCCAAGGTTTTGTATGCTTTTCTGAATATGGTACTTCAGAAGAAAAAAAAAATGCTTATCTGTCTGTGGTCTCTGAGACCACCTCAAGTGATGGAACTGCTCTTCCCCCCTCGAACTTCAGCTGTGTTTGAACAAGTCACCAGCTTCAGTTCAGCCCACAGGTTCAACAACTTAAAATTCATTTCTGACAGAAATCAGCCATGGATCCAAGGACTCTCAGTCAAATCCCCAACTACAAAAGCTTACCAATGGTAAGAGGTTATGATCTTGACACTAGGGAGGAAATCCAGCCAGTTCCCAGCCCGTCCAGCAACTCCCACTCTGCCACACCAGCCAATCACCAAACACAGATGTGCAAATGTTACTTCATTGCTTCATGACTCACTGCTTCCATCACCCTGGAGAAAGTGCTTGTCCCTGTGACTAAACCAACTGGCAGCACAGTCCTTGGCGTGAGCCAGGTGTCAGCCCAAGGAAAATAATATTCCCCACTGACAAGCGCCCGGCAAGAGCCTGGCACACACTCGGGTGTGTTTTGTCTGCAGTGACTACCTGTGCTCCAGGCACTTTCTCCACAGGCGAGAGCCTGGGACTTTCCAGAGCCAAGCTACTGAACCAGCCAGACTTTAATGGCTTTCCTTTTAGTGCAATTCAGAGTCGAGGTTTTGCAAAGCTGAACTGGAAACTTGAGTTTCATCGCACCAACAGGCGAGGTTTCACACCTCGGCTTTATGAGCTGACTTAAAGGAGGCCTCACCACACCAAAGACTTAAGCAGAGCTGTATCTGGAGGTGAACACATACTACCACACCAAGACGGCTCCTCCTGGAGTTCAAGGATACACCACACAACCAGACAGACCAACACAACTGCTGGGAAAGCTGCTCCCTCATTTTATCCCATTTCAGTGATCAGCTTCACCTTTAAGTTGAAAAATCAGACTGACACAAGCTAGGCAAGAGCATTAACTGCAGCCAGCCCAGGGGCTGTAAACTCTGAAAGTATGTAGAGGAAGAGATGCTTCCTGAGCTCAACTGCTGCCAAAAAATAGCGTATCTCACCATACCCACAACCAGCATTATCGTCTACAACATCAATCTTAAAGCCACTTTTATTTTTTAAATGTGGCAAAGCTTCTCTGCTACTAATTCTTCCAATAAGTTGTTGCAGAGTTAAGAAAAAGACCAAAGGTTTACTGAGACTTTGATTACAAGGCGGTGACTGTGCTGGCCATTGGCTGTCTGGATGCATATCCAGCTGCCTTTCTAAGAGCAGCATCTCACAGATCCCGTGAAATTAAATCAGATGTTGATTACATATACAAGGGAGATACTCATCCACCCTGAGCTTTTATTCCCCTCACAGTTAGGATGCTAATGAGGCCGGAAGACTTCTTTCCCCACCAAAGATGACTTCTTTAAACATACAACTTGGCAATTTATTTTTCTTATTTTGCCCTATTAACTATTACAGGTCACCCACAGCTGCCACAGAGAGCTTAAAGAGGGACATTTAAATGAGCCTCTGTGATCTCTTTGGCAGCCATCACTGTTAATGAGGATGGGAGGTATTCACCCAGCAGCAGTAGCAGATGGACCACGGCGCAGAGCTTTGTGCCATGCGGAAGCAGTAAACACCTCATTGAAGACACAGGGAAAGCTGTAACAGGGACACCAAGTTACTCTCCATGAATCCCATGGATAGAAAACACAACCAGGTCAGTTTTCTTCCTGGAGAAAAACTGCAGGTGACTCACTACTTGCTTAAATAAAATAATTTACAATCTGGCTGGTTTTTTTGTTGAGCTAAAAGATGGATTCAAATCCAGCTCTGACTGGGTACCTGACAATCTTTGTGACAGGAACTTGGTCTGAACACAGCTCTCATTTCCTACCACACTGGAAATAATAAAAGACATGGAAGCTCCTCCATTTGGACAGAGGGGCATCCAAGAGGAACACCCACAGGTCAGAACTATCTCACCAGCAGTATCCAACAGACAGCCCTGCAGATCATCCATTCACCCTCCTTCCGGAGATGTCTGGACTTCTCTGGCATTTCAGTGGAGAGATGAGAGCACGCTCAGGGCATTCTGATCAGATGCAGAAGCTCACGCTCCAGATCTAAGCATGCTTATACAAAAAAAAGTGCTTTCAGTTGTAAGTTGTTGAGCCTGATTAAAAAGGGGAAGAGAAAGGAAGCAAAAAAAGCTCCCTTTTGTTCTTAAAAATGTCCGAGCCTCTAACCAGAACATGGTTGTTGCAACAGACTGCTGCGCTCCTCCCACGATCAATTTGTCTGAGCAGAAAACTGATGTCCCTTTCACATCCGAACTCTGCTCCTTCTCCCCCAAGCCATCACAAACGTCTGGACCTCGCACAAGGCACAGACACATAAATTCTAGTCCAGAGCCAGCCACGTGCAACGGCTACAGAATGTGTCTCCAAAAAATCCATCCCAGGAGGATGTTGTTTCCACCAAATTCAGAGGTGCTGCCTTCAATCCTTCTTGCTGACAGACCAGGCTGCAGCAGGCCCGGGGATATATCTGGTGTATTTATGAAAAGCCTGGAATAATGTTTGTTATTTTACTGAAGGATGTTATCTTCACACTGCAGGATTTTACAGATTGCAGGAGACGATTATAGAGCGTCAGCAGGTTAAACAATAACTACAGAAATGCACAAACCAAAGCAGTTGCTGTGTTTTATTCATGGTCAGGGGGTCTTCATCACCTCTGAATGCACTGCTGCAGAACAGCGATGGAGATCGGTTTCAGGAGATCTGAGCTGCCATTACTCCCCAGGCATTAAGGTGAAACCTCCAAATAAGTGTTTGTGTACAATCACCAGGTGGGAAACACAGTTAACTTGTAGCCTCGGTGATAAAAAAGGCAACTTTTGTCTGATTTTCATTAACTGTCCAAGGAGTCTTCAGAACACCACAAATACTTGAGCAAAGGAAAGAAGCAAGGCTGGTTGTACACTGTGAATTTCCATCCTCAGGCTCCTGTTCCTCCCACAAGATTACTAAATCAGCATGCCAAAGATGCAGCTAAACTCAGAATCTTATTATGGAGAGCAATATTTTTTTCTAGTTTATTTCTCAATTCATTGTTTAGGAATGTTTGTCCTTGCAGTCTTTGGTTTCAGGGCGTCTACAGACCTCACCAAGTTCAATTAACTTAATAAAAAACATAAGTGAAATACCTCACTGGTTCTTATTTTTGGTAGCTACAAATCCAGAGCGTATCCAACCCAGTGGCAGCTCCACAACTCACACCCACAGCAACTCTCCTGAAACCTTCACCAGCCTCAAAGCAGCCGGGAGGGGTGACCCTCAGTTCCACCCCTTTGCAAACATCCTCAGAACACACTTCTGGTGTTTGTTATTTCTCAGGTGCTTCTTCACATGTAAAAAGGCTTTTCCTCCTCTTCCTCACAACCCAACAGCAGTGTGAAACCACCGCAACAGCAAGACAAGCTGCAGTTGTGACACATCGGTTCACAAAAACAAAGCTCCTGAGGAGCCCCAGGTCTACCCTGACTCATCATCTCATCCAACATCTGCCTTCTACTCATTTGGATATTTACTTCCTTTTTTATGGAAAGCCAGCAAGTGTATCTTTGCCCTCAACGAAGACAAGGACCTAATTTTGGACGCACCTTAAGACATCAACAAGGTCATTTGCCTTGGAACTTGGCATGACTTTCTGGCCTATGAAAAGCAAGGAGGAATAAAAATATAGTCAACAAGGCTATCACAAAGTGAATTTAAGCCTTTATTCATCACCTGTTCTGACCTGATGAATGGATTTAATACCTTTGTATGCCCCACTGGACTGGTAAATTCTCAACATATGAATCTGTTTTCTTGTACTCTGCAGGGATTATTTTACTGGTGGACCAAAGGAATTTACAGTAAGGGCAAGAAATACCAAAAGCCAACATCACTCTTGAGCAGCTCAGCAACAACAGAAGCTGCCCACATCAAATCACAAATAATCACAACTAAACACAGCCTGGACCTTTGAAGAAACTTCAGAGAATAAACAATGCCAGCCAGGCTCAGCAGATGACAGAATTTTGTGACCAAGTGACATCAACTTATCTTTCTACTACAGCTCAGCATATAAAACCACTTAATAGAAGCTTAGTCCAAATCTACACTCTCCATGGCTTTTCATTAAGTTCCTTTGAAATAATTACCCAGCCATTTCCTCGGCCAGTGTGGCATCAACCAGCTGCCACCTCAAGTGCAGGCAAAGAGCAGAATCTGGAGCAGCCATGGATCTCAGCCTGCTCAGGAGCCATGCTCCAGGACTCAGCCTGGGGGAACCAGGAGGCAGCTGCAGGCACACTGCTGGGTAACAAGCCAGGATGCCACGGAGGTGGTGCCTGTGCTGCTTTAGGGCACTTGTGGATCAGTACTAGGAATAGAATTATTAAAGATCTGATGGCAAACCACCACCAGAACCGGCACCTACATCACCCCAATGAGCCACCTGACTGACCAACCTACGCTCTGTGTGAGGCTGACTTCCACTGGAACCCACCGAAAGAACTTGCCTCATGTACTCCCCTTCTGATTCTGGGCAATTATTTTATAATACAAACCTACCCCAGTCTCCCAGCCAAACATCATACTATGGTCTTCTGGATTACATTACTGGAAGTGTTTGTAAAACCAGCACAAACAAGTTCTAATGCTGCCCATTATTCCAGACATCAGTCCAGTAAAACACAGGCGTAAATTGTACCTTCCCCTCCTTCACAGCTTTGAGCTGGAAAAGACATACCTCATCTGTGAAAATACCTAAAGTGACACAAATCGAGAGACAAAACAGGAATAGTTCCTTCTGTGGCCTTACTTCTGTATTCTCCTACAATAAAAATACACTCCATTAGAGATCTGTATAGGCTGAGCTGAGTTAGGATAACCATCCATGTGCTTGCATCCCAAGTGATATCCAAGGACTTACTAATCAGTGATCACCAAAAAAAGCCAGGGAACACATTTAAGAGCTTTACTAGAAAACCAGGAGCAGAAAAAAACCTTGTTCCTTCTGCCTCAAGCCAGTTCCTGTGGAAAGGCATTACAAGACCTGCTGGTGTCTGACATGGAAAGTTTTTTCTCCAAGTGTTCCACACCAGCAGTGGCCGTCACCATTCTCGTCAGGTCACAGGCTGCACCAGAGCTACCAAAATTCCCCTACACCACCTGAGTCCACAGTCCATGGAGCAAGAGGCACAGATTCCACCCTCCCAGGCCAAATTTACACTCCAAGCCATCACAAACTGACCAGATATTCTGTAGGAATTACTTAAAACAGACACTTGTTGTGACGGCAGGTTTCCTGCAGTTATGTTTAAAATGCCAACCACTTCTCCAGGAGGTATCCAAAGCATCTCCTGAGACACAGACACTGGAACACGGCGAAGCCACACAAAGCCCATTTCCAACCCCAAAAACCCCCTTAGAAGTTATTTATCTTCTCCAAGATTGCCCTGATCTGCAATGTATTCCACTGATTTTCAAGAAGCACATCTGTTTCCTGAAATCTAGGGTTTCTCCTGAACTTCGTTGCCACTGTGAATGTCTTCATTTTCTCCCAGCACAGGAGATTGCACACGACAGCCACGTGGTCCATCATTAAGAGGCTTTTACACCTCTTTGCCCTTTAAAACACCAGTAAAGGGACAAAGCCATGTTCTTTCAGATAACTGGAAGAAAACACAGAGAAGAAAAAAGTATGGAAGGGCAGCACTTGTGTTGAGGACAACTGTTACTATATTTAGTCGCCTTGTTCTGCAAGCTGCCGAGCATCTGTTTCAGTGATGGTGAATGACAGGTTTTTTTCCAGCATTAATTAGGTGAACCCAAACCACTGCTCCCACCACATCCCCAAGCTCACACCTTCCAGGTCATAACTTGAATTTGCTACTTATTCCACCTGATCAGTGGATCTCCAATCCTGGCGGCATTCTTTCCCATTTCAGGGTGCCTTAATACCTCAGGTGAAAGGAAATATAGAGCAATAGTTTTTGAAAAGGGAGTATCTGGGTAAGAAACAGAAAGACAATTTCAATGCATTCAAATGCATGGAAAATCTCTCCTTTGCAATCCCCTTTAATATCAAGGAAACTGATATTAAACCCTTTAAAAAGGGTTTCTAAGGAAAAAAATAGCACTGCTCATGTAAGCCAGTGCTTCTTGAGACCAGCTTCGGTATCCTCTAATTTGAGAGAAGAATTCACAGCAGGGAGTGTTATTTCCATTCACCTCACTAAACTAAACAAACCGATCAGGAGCATTTGGGGGAAAAGAATAAAAACATATATTTATTCAAAATTCTTAATTCATCTCTTTATAGAATTCCTCACGAGCTGCAAATCCGAGTAAGGTTCCCACAAGTCAGTGGGTAAGTGAAGAGGGGAGGAGAGGCAGCAAACCCTCCATACTCCTGCCGAGTTGTAAGTTTTAGAAGTTTTCCCTGAAATTTTACTTCTTTGGAAACAAGATGGTTGTTTCTCAAACTCGCCCTCAGCAGGGACTGTGCAAAAGCCACAGTGCAGGGCTTCCACCTGGGAGGGACAGTATTTCCCAGGCACAGTGGAAAAACAAACACTCCGGTGAGTTGCACAGAGGTTCCGTGGCTAAGGCGATTCCCGGTCACAGCCCAGTTGAGGTTTTAGGGGGTTTTACCCCAAACCTTCCCCCGCTGCCACGGCTCCCATGGCGCAGCCTCGCTGCACGCGCTTCGCCCTGTTCCCAGGCTGGGGGATGGGTGGGAACCGGGCTCTGCCAAGCCCCGCTCCATCCGAAAAGACTTTCTCTCCCAACTACAGCGTCCTTTCCAAGGAGGGAGCCTTCCCCTTCCCACCTCCACGGCCGGGCAGCCGCTTTCCTTCCCTCTGGATAAACCCACCACGCCGTGCAAGCCTTATGCAGCTCGTATCCCTTCCCCCAGGGAAGCACAGGCATACAAAGGAAGCCTTGCTCCATTGTCCACCTACAGCACCTACATACCGAGCCTCGGACCCGGCTCCACACTCACCCCCTCACCCCTTTTCCAGCCACAAATATTCCAGTGGTTACACCCCACTAGCATTCGGAGGCGGCGTGTCACTCCCTCCCCCTGCTTTAGGACCTGCAGCCAAAGGGTTGAAGCGTGTTTTAACTGTGTTTACTGGCGTGAGATCAGCCTCATCAAAACACACAAACCCCGGGCAAAAATCACTTTAGAAAAACAGGGAGAAATGCCTGGCTACAAAGCTCCTTCCCAAACCTCCGATCGCAACTTACCGAGGTAAAAACAAGTAAAAGAAGGTAATTAATTCAGCGCCTGCCATTTTTCCCATCCATCTCCAAGCAACAGTACCATAGCAACTTTTTCCCTGCTCTAGTACATCTTATAAAAGGAGGACTGGACAAAATAAACCCGAGGAATGTCAGATTTCCACTCAGCTATTTCCTATTCCCTCAGCTAGTTATGGCTGGAATTAACCAACTAACCCTAGAGCGAGCTTTTTTCCCCCCAGAACCGGGCTTTGTACAGCACTGGGTCACGTAACCTGGACTTGAGGGACGCAACAAGCCACCGTGGATACACAGCAACCATCCCGTGCGTTCACCAAGCAGCAAATTCTGGGCTCAGGGAGATAATAAAGGTGAAAAAAAGTGAAGCTTGATTAAAACAGGGCAATGTCAGACGGATCAGGATGCAGAGATGGGGTTTGGCTGCTGCTGCAGCAGGTGAGGCCAGGAGGATGGAGGGGGATGCGAGAGCCCCAGTCCTCCCACAACAGATGACCAGAAATCAGGGAAGAGGTGATGGGACCTTCCTTCTTCCCCCTCGGTGTCACAGCATCTACTTTTCCCATGGTGACTCATTATTAAGGACGCTCCGTCATTTTTCCAACACAGTAAGATTAAAGGAAGCCTCAAAATCCATTCTTTTCGGCTGGTGGTGGGATTAAAGCAAAGCGCCTAGGCCATCAGCTGAGCAGGCTCGTTACTCTCCTTTTCTTCGTAAAAACCAGCTTCCAGCGTGGGGTGCATCAACTTCAGAGCATTTCCACAGGAAAAAAGTGTTGCTGAGGCGGCAGGGAGAAGCCTCTTCCTCCTCCTCCTCGCAGGGAAAGACAGAGGGAGGAGGAAAAAACCCGACCATGCAAACAGCTACTACTTCCTTATGAGCGGGATTAACCTATGCAACAACAACAACTTAAAAAAAAAAAAAAAGGGAAAAAAAAAAAAAGGAAAAAAAAAAAAAGGAAAAAAAAAAAAAGGAAAAAAAAAAAAAGGAAAAAAAAAAAAAGGAAAAAAAAAAAACAGCACGATATAAAGAGTCCAGAGCGCTTCCCGCGTGGAGGATCTCGTGTTTTCTCCGTGCGTTTGTGTGACTTTTTTTTTCCCCCAAAGAGTCACGTTTTCGCAGCTGCAGGCACCTCGGTTCCCACAGCTCGCTGCACCTCGGGGGGACACGCAGCATCTTCCACGGCTCCAGGTGGGAGTAAGACGCAGCGAAATGGGCGAAAATAAATAGAAAAAAGTCCGAGCGTTGAATAATAATAATAATAAAAATAAATAGAAAACAAGTCGGCCAGGCTCAGCGCTGCCTCCCGACATCCTCGGGATGGGATCCGCTCCGTGCCGACTGCCGAGCCCCACTCGCTGCTGCTCCGTCGTTTCGGGTCCATTTTTAGCCATTTTTGTATTTCCCCGCTCCGGCCGCACCGCCGATCCTGCCATGGCGCGGGTTATTCACAGCGCTGTTTTCCTCCTCCTCTCAACGGGAACCACCGTCCCCGTGCACTCCTCCCCCCCTTTCCCACGTTCTTCCCCTCGTTTTTCCCCACACCGCGGGTCGGGCAGAACGGCCCACCCTCGCCGCTCCCCACTCACCGCTTGAAGTGCTCGATGATCTTCTCCTCGCGCACGTTCTCCGGCAGGTTGCCCACCCAGAGGTGCCTGGTTTCTCGGACCATGCTGCGCGGCGCGGGGCGAGCCCGCCGCCCGTGCCCCGGCTCCCGGCCGCCGCCT
>WAAE01020586.1:447705-464508 GCA_013400495.1 Nicator chloris | reverse complement strand
GGGAGGGGGACGAGAAAAAACCCGTGGTGTTTGTAGCGCGAGATGGTGGGATAAAGGAGCTGATCCCTCCTCCTGGATCTACAGCAATGCCGGCCATTGCAGTTCCATTTATCCTTTTTTTGTGCAATGAATTGTCTGGTCCGGACTATGCGGTTGCATTTGCAGCTTCACTTACTGCGGTTTGGTTTTGTTGTGCNGCAAGGGGGAGCGGCTTGGAATGAGGCTCCCAGCCAGGGAGAGGTGGCGCATCCTCCGCATTCTCCTCCTCCTGCCCGACGCTGCGGCAAAGGCGCCGCAGTGGGGGCTCCCCGCCCCCGTGGAAACTTCTGGAATGAGCAGCCAAGCTGGAGAGACGAGAAAAACCTTTATACCCGCAGAGGGGAAAGGAAAAAAAAAAACAAACAAAACCATGTAATAAAAGGGAGAGGAATGCACAAGGCCGGGGAAAAATAAGAAGAGATCTCTGTAAAAATGAAGGCTCTGAGCCGCTCTGGCAGCCCCGGCCAGCCGCCTCTGCTCGAAACAAAACGACCCAACNTTTTGGTTTTGTTTTTTTTTCTGGGTGTATTTTTTCCTCTTTCTCATTAAAAAATAATCCTTCCCAAATCTCCCAAGGAAAAGCTACATCTCTGTGGAACAAATGAAACAGTCACGCACAAACTTCCATCATGGACTGTAAAAAATAAGATGGGATGGGTTTTGTTATTTTTTTCTTTTATTTTTATTTTTTGATGGCATTTTTTCTCCTGCTTTTAGCATACATTGTAGTAGGAAACCAATGGAAGAAAACAAAGGTAATATATATATAAAATCAAAGATATAGATCAGCCAAAGTTACAGCGATTATATATAATTAAATTATAGCTTTTAGATGTGGGGGCTTATTTTGTATTTTAAGTATTCCATGGGAAAAGGTAATATTTATAAAAATATTAAATATATAGCAGCATTTATATTTAATAAATATATAAAAGTATTTCTGTGTCAGTAGAAATAAAAGAGCATCTATATGGGCCTCAGTCTGCAATTCTAGAGGAAAAAAGCAGTATTTTTAGGGATGTAGCTTTTAAGAAATAAGAGGCAATATTATAGCCTGTAACAACACTGTGATGGAAGAAAAAAGGTAAGGCAACATTAAAAGAATATTTAAAACAACAACAAAAGCATGGTACCTTGGCTACAGTCTCCAACAACGAGCGTGGGGATGTTACGGGATTTGGGTTTTTTTTAATGGTATTACCACGTCTGATCACACCAATATATGATTTTAATTAAGCGAATGGCGGGCGAGCTGTCGTGGGGAGCAGGCGAGCAGCGATGGCTTCTTCCCATACCACTCCGGCTCCTATGATAAATCAATCCTCGGGCTTTTGGGATTTTTGGTTTTTGGTTTGTTTTTTTTTTTTCCTAAGCGCTTTTGGGGATTTTCCATGCCGTGAGGAGACCGGAAGATGGCAGCTTCAACCCCTGCGAAGGAGAAAAGCGGTGGAAAAGCAAAGAATTAGGCATAAAACTACCCACCTTGGGGGTGCGTGTGGTGATGATGAAGGAAAGGGTGGGGGGCATGTGGAAAGCGCAATTCTGGGCCAAAACCCCTCAGCTGTGAGGGAAAAAAAAAACCAAAAAACAAAACAAAAAAACCAAAACAAAACAAAACAAAAAACAAAACAAAAAACAAAACAAAACAAAAAATTTAGGGGTAACACTGGGGGAGCGGGGGGGGGGGGGGGGGAGCTGAGGTGAGGGAAGATGAACGGGCGCTCCGCCATGGCCGAATAAAAATGCTCTTTTCTGGGCATTTTCACATCCTTTCGCAAAGGCGGCAAGGAGAAAAGGGCAGGAGGGAGGAGGAATAAGAAGAAGGTCAGGTTTCACGCGCAGCGTTTCCGCCGCCCGCCCGGAGGGGATTCAGACAGGATCAGAGCCCCTGCACCGTGCCCAAGCCGCTTCGGCCCCGCAGCCGCTCCTCGCCTGTCCTTCTCCCCGCCGCCATTTTGTCGCCTCAATGCCGCTCCCGCGGCCTCGCCGGGCGGCCATTTTGTGAAGCGAGTGCGGTGGGGGCAGCGCCTGAGGGGCAGCCCCGGCCGGCGCCGCCTTTTGTCAGCCCGAACCCTCATTTTCCTCCTTATTTTATCTTTTTTCGTCAGGATTTTCTCTTTTACCTCACGAAAGACTTTGTCCTTAACTCTTGGTCTAGAGCCCGATCGCTTCAGAAAAAAACAAACAAAAAACAACCCAAAACCTAACAACAACAAACCAATAAAACCAAAAAAATCCCATGCTCAGACGAAGCGATCCAATAAATGAGATTAAAGCATATTCCCCAGCTTGACTGTGAGGAAAAGTTTAGCCTCATGGAGAATTAAGGCATATATTATTATATTATATATATTTATTCCCCACCCTTCTCCACTTTTTTCCCCCCAGCGATAAATCCCTGAGGTCAATAACCAACCTTGACAAAGGAGATGACCTCTTCGAAAAATATCCATGTTTTTATTTCAATAAAACAGCTCACTCACACTGCTTTACTGGACATTCCAGCAAAATGAAGGTATAACTTAAACCACTCAAAGCCAAATCTGGGTGAAAAATTGGAAATTTCAGGAAATAGGGCTGCAGCATGGTGTAATCACAGATATGATGAAGGAAATCTGGGATATGAAACAGCAAAACCCTGCTCGCACGTGTGTGCTGTGCGTCTGTTTTCAGAAATAGGGTGGGTTGGGCTTTTTATCCTTTATTTTATAAAGAAGCCAGTGTAGCACTCACAGCCTGGTAACGCGCTTGCGCACTCACCTCATCCCTTTACCTATCATGCTTTGGTACCTTCATGCTATCAAAATCAATGGGTTTTAAAACTACATTGTGGCAGTGGGTGGTTCAGTTTTGCCAGGAAAACTGGGGAAAAAAGAGAATATTAGCATACTTTTTTTTTTTTTTTTTTAAATATATATCCTACTTGTACTGCATGAGCTGTAGAAATGCAGGCTTGGGCTGTTCGTGGTATAATGCCTGCTGGTTTTTGCCTCTCCCAGAATCAGCAGGATAAGACTGCTTTTCATTTAAGAAATATGTTTTTTTCAGGCTGTGTCAAAAGAAACTGCAGAAAATAGGTCTGAATGCTCTGTGGGGAAGAACAATGCTGCAGGGAGCGGGCTGGGATGTGACTGCCATTAACCTGGGATCCAAAGGAAAAACCCACTTTTCCTGCTGTTCTCTCTTATTTGAGGAAAACCATCACCAGCACCCAACCTTGGTCTCAGCACCTTTTTCAGCCCCTTTATCATACCACTTTCCTTTCACCACACTACAAATCTTCCATTTCTCAAAGGAACCTGCAAAAAGGCTGGTTTGTTGTTTTTTTTTTTTTTCATGAAGCAACACTTCAACCACAGATTTAAAAGCACCACAGCTGTGCCTGGGAGCTCCTTCTTCAATTTAAAACATCTTTTTAAAAAATCAGGCAGTCCTTTGAGTTGTAAAAAGATAACCTTTAGGCTTTTTAATGGGACGCACTGTTGTATTCCTGGGAGCAAGCTGGCCTCACAGCAGAGCGAGAGATTGGATGCCTTCACTGGGAAAGCCCAAGGAAATTTTATATGCGGGCCGCACCCAGCCTGAAGTGAGGAAATATTTGCATTTGTTGCTCCTTGGAAGGCAGCCAGGTCCTTCCCGCTCTCCTCAGCCTGCCAAGAGGGATTGCAAGAGCTGATGGGCATATTGCAGCAGCCAAGGGAAAGGCTGGAGCCATTTGGAGCACTGGGATCCTTTCTGCCCTTTGGCACTGCCACAGGGACAAGAGGAGGGACTTAGAGTGGGTTTTACACCTGGGTGGTCCCGGGGGAGCTCCACAAGGCTTTGGAGCCCATTCCCGCAAAATGTTATTTTTCAAGGCAGGATGTGTGACTGGTTTATTTTTGTGGAACTGGGTGCTTGCAGAAGCGCTTGTTGACAGGGTGAGAAGCCCAAAGATAGGCTGAGCCACTGAAGCCGATCTGTGTTTACTCGGCAGCAGGACAGGATCCAGCTCCTGCAGCCTCACCCCTGCAGGGTCTCCTGCGTGCGGCTCAAAACTCCTCAAGCTGCTCCCAAGGGAAAATACGGGGCCGTGCTTTTCAGGCAAAGCAATGTTCCCCACGCCTCGGCTTGTAGTGCTTCTCCCTTTGTCTGGGACGAAGATGACTTAAATCAGCCTTTTTGTCTGCTTGTCTGTGTTCGTGTATCCCTGATCCTTGTCACCCTCCACTCCTGAAAAATCATGCCAAATCTGACCACACCACATCCCTTCACCATGCTGCCAAACTCTCCAGCAGTGCCTTTCCTTTCTCCTTGCTTTCCAGGACCTTCTCCCAGGCTGCCTGTAAATAAAAGCATTTCCCTGCCTATCTCTGGCCAAAAATTCCACAGTCCCAGTGCCAACAGCCCATGCTAGAAGGCTCCAAGGGGGAAATACCCAACTCCTTCACACCATTCCTCTGTGGAAGGGTAGTGCAGCTTGCAATAACACATCCAAAACACCGCTCAGCATTGCACTTCCATCCTTCCCAAAAACCTTGAGTGGAAAAATATCCACATTACAAAAAGCAAGCAGCCCTTTACCCTCTGGGCCTTTTCTTTTCCTGCTCCCTTTGGCCACTGTCACATCCTTTTACTTTTTTTTTTTTTATCATTTTGATGCCAGATTTTCATCACAGTGCAAGAAGCTTTGGAAACTAAGAGCTGACTCGGAGCACAGGAATTCCTTGGCATGGGACAAGGAGTTCCCACCCAACCAGACCCAAAGCCACCAACTTACGTGACCAGGACAGACCACAACTTATTTATAAATACGTTCAAAGCAAGTTATGACCTGATTGATGGCCCGGAGATGCTTGGTATGGAACACTGAGTAATCAGCTTTGTAGATGAGGAAGAGTAATCAGGAAATAGTTATTGATGTGATTAATGAACCATCATTAACCCCTTCACTCATAAACACAGCACACGCTGGAGATGTATGTGATCCAGGAGCTGCGGGTCTGGTGGTTGTTTTCTTTGTTTACAGCTTCCATTTTCCATCAGGAAAGCATTAAACATCATCTCACATGCTCTTGCTATTTTCTGGTCTTGATTTCTGGCTTTTTAAACACTTCTGGTTAAAAAGAAAGTTAAAAAGTTTCTCCACCTGATTTGTAACACCCTCGCAAACAAAACCACTAAGCACCGGCACTATCGGTTGTGCAGATGTTTGGCATGCAGAGAAATGGTCTAATTTCTGCTGGTTTGAGGCCTGGACTGAGAGGAGATCAACAAGCTTCGACTGGGACAGCGATACAATGTTAGATAATATGCAGAAAGCGGGCTGTCCATCTTTCCCAGCGTCCCGGCCTCGCGGGATGCTTTCAGCTGGAGTTTTGCTGCCTGATGGAAGAATTTGTGCTTCGGCTGCCCTCTGCCGGCTCCAGGATAGATAGCAAAAAAACCCCACCCCAAACCACACCAAAACCCCTTTTATCAACTCCACGAAACATCGCCAGATCCCATATCCACCCCAAAAAACAACATCGGCTCTCCCCCGGGTGACAGCAGCATCTGCCACATCGCTACACTCTAAATTCAACTGTTATGGACCTGAGTGATCCAACTCTTGCCACGCCTAGAAAATACAAAACCAGCTTTTTTCCTTATATTTAAACTTGGATTTGATAGGTTTGGAATGCAGGGTGGATGAAAGGAATGAGAGGTTTTAAACTCAGGGTTTTATTTAACTGCGAGTAACTAAATCAGTGCCTGCTCTCCACAGAGCGAAACATTTCAGTAAAACCCCAAGGAAGCTCAAGAAGAAAGAAACACCACCCAAGAAAACCAAACTGGCCTTGAAAAAGGGGTTTAAAAAAGGAAATAAGGAATGAAACTTCCACTCCTCATTGCTGCTCTGTCACGGCATTTTATATTCATGATGAGCGCAGAGCTGTGCCGGGACATATCCACAATTCTCCACACTGCCAGCCCACTGGGTCAGGGTCCTGGGGACATTTTGGTGATGAAAACACAGTTCTGCAGTAATTTGGGGGTGCAGCAGGAACCTAGAGTCAGCCATGGGGAGCATCCCACTGGGGGCACCCCCTTTTTGGTGCCTGGCACTGGAAGAGGTTGATGAGCTGCAGGGTCTCAGCAGGATGACTCGTTGCACCAGCGGATGTGGCAGGACTTGCAGAGGAGGTGGTCGTCCAGGGGGTAGCACCCATTCTCTGTCAGCTCCAGCGACAGGGGCATCCTGCAGCTCTAGGGGCAAGAGGAGAAAATGAAGCCATCTTTTAGGGGTTGCTGTGTTGTGTTACATCCTATTTTCCCTGCAAAACTCACCAGCTCTCCAAAAAAGTGACAAACTACATCAAAAGTGTGCAAAACTGAAGTTCTCCAAATACATCATCAGCACCACCACCCCCCAATTTATTTATTTTCCCTCTCCCCATTACTTGTCAGATAAACTGGGGGCTGAAAAACAGCCATAGGTGCTGCCATCCCTGTGTCCATGCTCAGCTAAGGCTCAGTGCCACCCCCTCGGCTTTGGGGGCCCCCAGCCCCCAGGGCTGTACCTCGCAGCGGTAGCAGTTCTCATGGAAGCTGCGTCCCAGGCACTCGATCTTGTAGGTGTCCTTGTCCTCACAGGGGACAATGGGACGCTCGCAGGCGCTGCACACCACGGCGTATTTCCTGATGGGAGCAAACGGGAGCGGCGTCAGCCCTGCGGGGTAATGGGGATGAGCTGAACCCAGTTCCCAGTGTGGGAGATGCTCCCCTATTGCCAACCTGTAGAAGTCGGGCACACAGTACACGTCACCCTGCCCGTCCACGGCAAAGTTCTCAGTGCCAATGGCCTGGCTGCAGGCAGTGCAGGAGAAGCAGCTGGGGTGGTAGCCCTTGCCCAGGGCACGGACAATGTGCTCCGTGATCAGGCCCTGGCACTTGGCACATTTCTCCAGTGTGGCCTGGAATTTAGGGAACACATGCCATGAGACACCAGCCCACACTCCAAGGGATGTTCCGAGGGTGCTGGTTTTCCCCGAAGGAGGAAGGGTACCCGGAAGCAGGTGTCACACGTGGGGCACCCGTCTCTCTGGAAGTAGCGCTGCCCAGCCAGAAGTCGGTGGCACGTGCGGCAGGTGAAGCAGTCAGGGTGGTACTGCTTCCGCATCGCCTCCACCGTCGGCTCCCGGGGCCCCAGCGCTTTGTGGCAGAAGGCACAGATGTCTGCAAGAAGCAGGGAGAGTGGCTGGCAGCTGCATGCCTCAGTCTCCCTAAGTGGGGATGAGCCCATGCACAGCTAGATCTCCCCTTACCTCTGGAGCTGTCCCTCTCTGGGTAGCCATTCACATCCTGCCACTGCTGCTTGCCTGCTTGCTCCTGGCAAAATGTGGGCAGCTTCAATTCAGCAGGGAAGGTGGAAGGGGCCTGGCAAGTGGGGAAGGGCAAAGCCATGTTAATTATACCCCTGCAGGTGGGGAAACTGGGGATACTGCACTCTGTTATCCTCACCTGGAGGGTGGCAGGTGCTGCAAGGTCCAGTTGCTGCAGTGCCAGACCCAGCACCTCCGCGGACAAGGGCTGAGGCACTTCAGAGAGGGGGAGGACTGGTGGGGATGAAGGTACAGGGGCTACCGGGTGGCTTTCTGCAGCAACAGACAGACGTGGGGGGTTTAGGGGATCCATAGCATCCAGTAAGACTGAATTACAATAACACCCTGTCATAATAATACCCCAACAGCTTTGCAGCAGCGCTCGCTGACCTGCTGCAAAAGCAAAGGCCATTAAGGCAAGAGGGGACAAATAGCACTGATAAGCGTCTGGCAATGGAGAGCAAACACAGCCCATCCCCAGGAGCCGGATCCATGCCGGGATGGGTGCAGGGATTAGGGGAATAACCCCCCAAAATATACTCCCACATCCCCTTCTGCATATGCATCCTTCAGCAAAGCATCTCCACAGCCTCCTCAGCCCCATCACCATCCTTCCACACTGCTCACAGCCCCCCATGGACACCCCTCACCTCTGTTGGGCAACATGGGGGGTAACAGCGGGATCTGGGGGTGGTGGGTGCTGGGGACCTCAGCACCATCTGGCTGTGGCTCCCATTGGGTTTTCTCCTTGGCGGCCACATGCCTCCGTGGGGGCACGAGGGTGATGAAGATGGATGAAACGATTCTCTTCTCTGCGTTCCCTGGCAACATTGCTGAAGCCGTGGAAGGGCTGGATCGAGGTTGATTCTAGGGAAAATAAGAATGAAAGAGAGTAAAACTTGCAGGCACGCTGGCAGCTCCTGCAGCCTCGTTGCCCTTTGGCATCAACCCGCCTCCCTCCTCCTGGAAAGGGAGAAGGAATGAGCGTCCCCATCCCACGTCACAGCAGTAAATGGTCTCATGCCTGGGAGGACACAGAGTACAGAGTCCAGGTGAGGCAGCAGCTGATATCTCCCATTTTCACACCTCTGTGGCCAAATCTCACCTTTTCATAAGCATTTGAATCCCCTGTATTTCCTCTTAGTGCTCCCACCCACCTGGGATTAAACTCCCCATGAGCAGCAGGGAATACCCACCTTTCCTTTTAAAAAACAGGGCTGCAATAGGATTTTGCTTTGCAACCCCTTTTTTGGAATCTTTTTACATCCGCATTCCCTCCCTCCTTACCCCCAATTCCCTGCCAATCACTTCCAGCTCTGCACATCCCCCCTTTTACTTTTCCAGGTGGGAAAACTGAGGCGCGGTGCTGTGAATCATCACATCCCCGACATTGACACATCCCCCTGAGCAGCACGCGGCAGCACAGGCAGGATGCACCCAACCCCGAGAAACCCTGCTCAGGAAGGAAAAAGGCTGTTTATCCAACTTCCCAAGGGGAAAAGCAGCTGGGGCGAAACTTCCCCTTCCCAATGGAATGGTTTGGAGGGGGGGAACCCTGAGGCTTTAGTCAGGATGCTGTGTTGGTGAAGCAGGGTTCATCCCTGAGGTGAATCGGCAGCTTGAAAAATACCCGTGTAATGAGTTCCTGGTCTCATGTGGCTCTGCTCCCCCAAAATCCCACTCACGGGGGTCAGCACATCCTTTTAGGGGCAGACAGACTCCCCGAGGTGGGGCAAAAGCTTTGTGCTATTCCTGCCGGTGACTTCAGCCTCTGACTCAAGCAGGGAAGGGATTAAAGACGAGAAAGAACCCCGAGCACTTCGCTCCCTCTTTCCCTCCCTCCCCGCCGGCTACCGGCTCTACCGGCCTTCGTCCAGGTCCTCACCCCCTGGAGCCGCCGCTTTTCCTCCCCACCAGCACAGCTGCAGAAAACTCAACCTAAAAAAGAAAAAAAAAAAAAAATTCTCCGAGGTTAATGGGAACCATGTGCTCATCGCATTCCTCTTTCTGCCGGGGCTGACGGGATCCTGGCGGCCCCGTGGCGGCACCCCCCAGACCCGCCCCCAGCCGGGGGCCATCGGGCTGGTCGAGGGGGCCCCCCCTCCCCATGTAGCTCTATCCTGGTTTGGGGTGGGCGAGGCCATACTGGAAAGGAAACCCCCTGGTTTCCCTAAAATCTCCTGGGATGGGAGCTCAAGTGGGAGTGGTGGGGATAGGGCCACTTATGGGGTATCCCCACAACCCCCAAAACTGGGATGGGACACAGCCCTCTAGAGCTGCACCTCAACGCTGTCCCCTGCCCCAGGGACCTCTCAGAAGGTGCTCCGAGGACGCCCCAGGAAAAAGGGATGGGGGTACACAACACTTGGTGTCCCTTCTCCCCCCACCCCACGTAGTCCCACTGTCCTCTTGTCCCTCACCTGGGGGGTGGCCTTGCAGCTCCCCCCCCCCCCCCCGCATCCCCTGTGTCCCACCGTGCAGCCCCACAGCTCCCTGTCCCCTATGGGGCAGTGGCCCCACCGTGTCCTCCTGCTGGGAGCCCCACATCCCCTCCCTGAGAGAGACCCCAATTCCTTCCTTGAGAATGGCTCTTGGTCTCCTTGTCTCATCCCAGGATGACTGCGGTCCTTATCCCGTGTGGGGTCCCGTGTCCCATATTGGGGTGTCCCCTGTCCCCTCCTGGAGGGCGTCCCAATCCCACACCTGGGGTGGTGGTCCCTACCTGAGGGTGACCCCTGTCCCCTACCTGGGCGGATCCTACCTTGCGGTCAAGGTTCCCTGCCCGGCGCGGGGGGTGTCGCCTGCCCGGAGGTGACCTTGCAGCCCCTCGGGGGGTGACCCTGTCCCCGTCCCCTACCTGGAGAGTCGGTGGGGGTCCCTCCGTGCGCTCCGCGGCCGCGGCGGGGGCAGCGGGAAGGCAGAACCGCCCGGCATCACCGCCCCTTCCTCCCTCCTCCTCCTCCTCTTCCACCTCCCTTCCTCCTCCCCGCTGCCTGCCCCACAGCCCCGAGCGGAGAAAGAGGGAGGCATATGTCCTTAGTGTCCTCCCTTCACCCCCCGACTGCCCCACGCTCCCCAAAGTGCGCCATGGGTGCCCCATGACCCCGTGGGTGCCCTTATATGCTCTGGGATTACCCCCTCCAGGTTTTCCCATTGACCCTCCTGAGAGCCCCACACACCCTCAGGGCACCCAACCCCAAGGGGTGCCCCGTGAGCCCCCCATACACCCCCGGGGTGCCTGTGTACCCCAATACAGCCATAACATCTCCATATTCCCCCAGGATAACCCCTATACACCCCCAGTTACCCCCCATAGAGTTCCATCCCCAAAATGCCCCATATTTCTTCTATGTGCCCACAGGACACCCATGTGCCCCCCTAGAGCCCCAGCATGCCCCATAAACCCCTATAGAGCCCCCGGTGCCCCAAACACCCCCAGACCCCCTCCTGCTCCCCCCCTGCCCTGGGGGTCCGTGCCCAGGCAGCCTGGACCTCCCCTCCCCAAACTGCATCCCACTTTCACAGGGCCTGTTGCCCCCTGGCACAGCACAGGGGCACTTCCCAGCTAGAGGGTCACCCCACCTCTGTGCCTCAGTTTCCCTTCCCAAGGAGGAATCCTACCCACCTCCCTCAAAAAGCTGCACCGGCACCAACCCAAGTGCCTTTCCAGCACAATGGGACTCCAGCTTGATCAGCCCATGGATTTTGCTGGAAAAAACTTTATTTTCTGAGATTTATAACCCCCTGGAGGCCCCTGACAGTGTGGCCCTGCGGCCAGCAAGGATGGGACATCCATCAGCATCCTGCAATCCCACTGGGACCAGAGAATAAACCCCAGTAGTGCTGCAACCTCATAGGGTTCCCCCCAAAACCCAGGGGGAACATGAGTCTTCCCTCCGACCTCCTCCATCCCATAGGATGGGGTTGGATGCCTTCCAGGAGCCCTTCTTTCCTTAGTCCCCATGGGGGATCTGTGACGGGGGATTGTGGGGGTGCCCAGCAAAGGCCCCCTGAGTTTCTGCTGTCTGGTTACACCCTGCGGCTCATTGGGATGTCTCCTCTGATCTGGATCCGGACAAACTATCCAAGCGAGGCTGCTGGGCAAAATCCTGTGGGGGATGGAAAGAGAAGCTGAAAGGCCTCTCACCGTGGCCTCGGGGCTGCTGCCAGCCCCTCACCCCTGCGTGGTGGCAGGAAGGTGTCCCTCTCTCACCTGCCTCCAGCAGGACTCCAGCAAGACCCCGGAGCGGAGCAGGCACCAGAGCTCCCCCAGCAGTGACACGAAGACATGCAGTATGTCGGTCCATCGGCCCACGGTGAGGAGGAGGATGAAGAGGCCGCCCATTCGCACCACCACGGTCCGAAACACCAGCCCCCTGCCTGTGCTCTGCCGGGACTCCTCTGCGAGGACACGGTATTGGGGAGCCACCATGGGGACACCTGGCACCTCCACAGCCCCACAATGGGGACACCAAACATGGGGTG
The DNA here is from genome assembly GCA_013400495.1 of Nicator chloris. Classification (NCBI taxonomy): domain Eukaryota; kingdom Metazoa; phylum Chordata; class Aves; order Passeriformes; family Pycnonotidae; genus Nicator; species Nicator chloris. Next base: position 452,641 of record WAAE01020586.1, on the reverse strand, counting down.
GCTTCACGTATAGCCCATGTAGCACCTATCGCCCTCCAGTACATCCCATGTAGCCCCTATACAGTCCCAGGGCACCCCATGTACCCTCTATACACCCCCAGCACCCTCTATGTACACCTGGAATGTATATACATACACCCCCTACAGACCCCCAGGACGCCCATATACCCCTACAGACCCCCAGGACGCCCATATACCCCTACATATCCCCAGAATGTACCATATACCCTCCTACAGACCCCCAGGATGCCCCATATGGGCCCTACACACCCCCAGCATGTACTATGTATACCACCTATACAGCCTAAGGACACCCTATGTACTCCCTGCCGACCCCCAGGACACCCCATACACTCCACATACACCCCCAGGAACCCCCATCTGCCACTATACAGCCCCAGGTGGCCTCCAGTGGCCCATACAGCACGAGTATATCCCACATACCACCCATTCCACCCCCAATATGTCCCATGCAGCCCCACAAGCCCCTCAGAACCCCCCGTAGTGGGCCAGCCCCCCACCCACCCTGCATGTAGATGACCAGCAAGGTGTAGCAGATGGTCAGTGGGGTCCAGAAGCGCACGGCCTCGCCCGTGGAGAGGAAGTCGCGGTTGATGAGCTCCACGGCGGCCAGGTCGGCCACGGTGAAGGTGAGGGCCAGGGCGTTGCGCAGCAGGCGCGGGATGCCGTGCCCTGCAGCCAGCAGCAGGATGCAGATGCCGCAGTAGCGCGCCCGGCTGTGCAGCTCGTACAGGGCGCAGACGTGCTGGGCCAGGCGCCGGGCGTGCAGTGCCAGCAGCCCTGCCAGCCCCGCCGCCAGCGCCAGGTTCCAGCTGCGGTGCAGAGCCCCCTCCAGCAGGAAGCTGAGGCCGCAGGACACCCCGCAGCCCAGAGAGTACTGGCACAGCAGGTAGAGCTGGCTGCTGTGGGCACCCTGCAACACAGCGGGGGGGTTCATGGAATCATGGAATCGGTGAGGTTGGAAAAGACCTCCAAGACCAACAAGCCCAACCATTCCCCCAGCACTGCTGTGTTCACCTCTAAACATATCCCCAAGTGCCTGGTCCAAACGCTTGTTGAACCCTTCCTAGGACAATGACTCCAGCACAGCCCTAGGCAACCTGTGCCAGTGGCTGAGCACCCTTTCCATGAAGGATTTTTCCCAATATTCAATCTAAACCTCCCCTAGCTCAGCTTGAGGCCATTTCATCTCATCCTGTCCCTGTTCCCTGGGAGCAGAGTCCAACACCCCCGGCTGTCCCCTCCTGCCAGGGAGTTGTGCAGAGCCACGAGGTCCCCCCTGAGCCTCCTTTTCTCCAGGCTGAGCTCCTTTCCCAGCTCCCTCAGTTGCTCCTGGTGCTCCAGCCCCTTCCCAGCTCTCTTCCCATCTCTGGACATGCTCCAGCCCCTCAGTGTCCTGGCTACGGAGGTCCCAGAACTGCCGCAGAACTGGAAGTGTCTCAGCAGTGCCAGCACAGGAGATAAGCACTGCCCTGGGCCTGTGCCCACACTGGGACCAGCCAGGGGCCATTGGCCTCTTGCCCACCTGAGGACAACTGGCTGAGGTGCAAATGGACACATGGCCCCCTCCATCCCCCGTGGGTGTTGAACAAATCCCCTGTTTCCCAGCTCCATCCACACCATACCCCATCGTGCCTCAGTTTCCCCCATGCCATTGCACCTTGCCAAGGGAGAGGATGATCGAGATGGCGCGCAGGGAGAACTCCAGCACCACCAGCGCGGCCACGCGGGAGCCCACCAGGGCCAGGACACCGGTCAGCACCAGCACATGCAGTGGCTCCAGCAAGGGCCGCCCCTCCGCAATCGCCTCCTTCTCTGCTTGCCTCTCCGGGTTGCTGCGGACAGCAGAGGGGGGGAATGCTGAGCCAGGGGGGATGTCATCCAAAACGGAGTCACAAGCCTTAGTGACGCTCCCCTCTGTGCTTTTCAGCAGAGGCTGCAGTCCCTGCCCGGCACCCCTGGGTGCCAAGAGCCACAGCCCAACAGCAGATCCCAAAATCAGATCCCCAAAACCAACCTTCTCCCCAGAGGGGACGAAGGGCTGGTGCTTACTTCACGCACTGGATGTAGAGATAAACCCTCAGGAGGCTGCAGAGCACCGAGACGGCACAGGCACCCACCAGCCCTGCAGGAAAAGGCAGCAGCGGGTCACTGGTGTCCCCTGGGCTGTCCCCAGGCCACCTTCGGGGGATCTCACCTTGCAGGAGTGCATCCAGCAGCGTCCAGCCCCACGCCAGCCCAGGCAACGCCGGGAGCCAGGACTCCACGGAAAACATTTTCGATAGACAGAAGCCACAGCGTAGCCAGGCCCTGGTTCCAAGGTCCGCGGGGCGGAGGCAGGGTGTGGCCTCCCCCCAGCTAGTAAATCATTACTGGGGCAAGCCATGGCAGCTGGAGCCCCGACCAGAGAAGATGAGCTCCAGCTGCCCCCGTGGAGGTGAAAATTAGAAGAGGGATGTGATGCACATGGAAGGGCTCAGGGACCACCAGCAGCTTTAACCTCCCCCACCCCCACAATTGTCATTCTCCTCTCCACCCTGAGGCATCGCAGCATTTCTGGTCCTGCCCCCCCATTTGCACCACCCCAAAGACCCCAAAACAACACCAAAAATAGAAAAACCTCTTTATTAACACCGGTGGTGGCAGCAGGAGTCTGTCCTACAGCCCTGGGGCTGCTAGTGCTGAACCATGTTCCTGAGCTTGTCCCAAAAGAAGAGGCTGAGTACAGTGTGGGGGCCGAGGCGGAAGTAGACGGCGCCAATGCCCTTGTACAAGCCCAGCAGCCCCTCTTTGCTGGAGATTTGCAGAATACAATCCAAAAAACCTCGGTAGAGCTTGCCCTGGGGAGAGACGAGCCAGCTGTGCACCCCTGCTGCATGCAATCCTGGAAAAAGCGGTGTGTCCCCTGTGCCGTATGCAGAACGGCCTTACCGTGCCATCAGCGTTCACTGGCTGGTTGTAGAGACGGGTGCTGATCACATCAAAAGGTGTCATTGCCACAGCCACAGCCACACTGCTCACCATGCCCGCCGCCAGCACGGCTGCCCAGCTGCCCTTCCTGAACCACTGCAGAAAGCGCCCACATCAGCTCTTCCCAACAATAAAAGGGAACACGGAGGGCCGGTGGCGGCTGGACCCAGCACATTTCCTGCTCACCTGGTGCTCACAGACCCAGTCCTTGGCAGAGGCAAAGGTGGAGAGCTGCACGGCCGAGCCCACGGTCACGCGGGGCACGGCGCCTGTCACCCCCCGCCACAGCCCCACCACCCCGTGCTGCTGGTAGATGCTCTTGAAAGCGCCAAAGATGTTCTGGGGAAGAGAGGAAGTTGGGAAAAATGGGAATGGTGCATCCCACCTGGCCAAAATTTCCCACCCGGGCTGGTCATTGGTGACACAAAGCCACTATTGGCTTTGGAGAGATCTCAGGGGGTCTGGATTCTCCAGATTTGGTATCACAGCCCCATGTGCCTGTCACACCCCCTCTGTTCTCACACTGTTATTTATAGCATCATTACGGGGCCAAGCAGCCAAACAACAGCTTTAAATTCCTGCTGACCAAAATAGCATCGTCCGCACTGGGGCCCGGAGCGTGCCCAGACAAGGTGCCACCAAATCCTCTATGTCCCCCCATCCCAACCCTGTCCCCACTCACCTCATGGTTGTGCTGGTGGCCGACGGCCATGGCCGATATTGTCTGGGCTTGGAGGTGGGTCTTGACCTTGGGGGGGACAATGCCAGGTGACAAAACCCTCCGATGCCCCGCTGGGACCGGCTGTGGTCCCATCTTCTTCTCGGCAGATTTTGAGGGGAAGTTTCAGCCCCTCCGACAGACGTGGGGGACACAGCTGAGTAGCCAAGTGGTAACTCCCGACTTTGAATTCCGTTTCTTTTACCCCTCTCACCCAGGGCAAAGAGACCCTGCAAACACCCACTGCTGGAGCTCTGCAACCTCAAAAAACCGGGGAAACCCTCTAAAAAGGGAGGGGGGGAAACTCCAATTTCTTTTGAGGTAATTTCCTTCTGGGGGAGTTCTTAGCTGGTTTTCTGGGGGAGAAAGCAGGGGGAGAGCATGCACAGCACAGCTCCACATTTACGGGGGGGAGGGGGGATGTGAAGTGAAACCCCCCCCCCCACAGCCCACGGCCTTTGGGGCACAGCAGCACTCACCAGGTACGCGGGGCTGCCCACGATGGCTCCCACTGCCCCGGCCACGGCCCCGACGACCACAGACCCGCCAGGATACCTGGTCCAGCCGGCGTCCTCGGCCTGGGAATAGCAGCCGAAGCGGACGCCGTTCATGAGGCCCTGGTAGAGCAGCCCGGCCGCCAGCCCCTTCTGCAGCCCCCGCAGCCCGTCCGCCCGGCACACGGCCACGGCCGCCCGCAGCACCCCGCGGTAGGGCCGGGGGTACGTGCCCGGGGCCTGCAGCTCGCCCTGCAACTGCAGCCGCGTCTTCACCACCTCCAGCGGGTTGGTGATGAAGCAGGCCAAGCACCCGGCCGTGGCGCCCAGCACCAGGTCGATGGCCGGGGGCACCCCCCCGGCCGGGGGGCTGTTTTGGGGAGCGTACTGCACGGAGTCGGAAGGGCTGGGGGCGAGGGTCCCCGGCGCCATCCGGCACCTGCCCGGGGGGGCGGCCCCAGGCTCCACCTTCCCGAAAAACCGCAGGGAAAAAAATCCGGGGGGAGCGAGAGCGAGCGAGCGCCGCCTCCTGCAAACCAACCCCCCCGCCGCCCCAATCCAGCCCCCAGTTTGGGGAAGGGATGTGGGGCAAAGGTCGGGCCTGGGGGTGCGCGTCCGGCCCCCCTCGACACCGGCACGCCTCCGGCAGCCGCGTCCAGCCGGGCCCGGTCTCACGTGACGGTGCTGCCCCGGCGCAAATAGGGAAAAGCAGGGGAAAAAAAAAAAAAAAAAA
>WAAE01020586.1:381659-447631 GCA_013400495.1 Nicator chloris | reverse complement strand
AAAAAAAAAAAAAAAAAAAAAAAAAGCGGGATAACATTGAAACAGAAACGGGGGGAGAGGAATTTGGGGGAACACACACATTCACCCCCCACCCCAGCCAGCCTGGGGAAGAGGATGAAGACTGGAAAACTTGCTGCGCTTGTGGCCGCGGTGCGGGGAGGACTTTCAGGGGGTCTCGCCCGCCTCTCCCCGTGCTTTGTAGCTTCCCGCGGAAAAATGCTGCGGGGAGTGGGGGATGTCGGTGTCGCGCCCCCCGCCGTGGATTCGTGTTTTTAGGGCAGCGCAGGAACTCCCTGGGAGCCGGTTCACCCCATGTCCGAGGCACTTCGGTGGTTACTGACGAGGAGGACGTGTGAACCCCCCCCATATCCCAGACTCCTCCCCTGCCAGTGGCTGTCCCAGTCCCAATATCTCCCAACACTTTCGTTTTGATGTCAGAAGTTAAGCAGGGTTTGTGGGGACAGTGGGTGATGCTGGGGGCTGTTTCTTCCTTGACTAGACTGGACTAGATCTCCCGGATCCAGGGGACTGGAAGTATCTCCTCGATCCAAGGATAAGCAAGGACAAAGCAGAAGACTCTGTGTCCTGATGGGCAATTCCCAGTTGAAGCCACGAACGTGTCCCACCGCAGGGTTAACGCTGCTGGTGTTCAGGGAGGAGCTGGAAATACATCCTCCCCTCTTTTCATCCAAATACCCCCTTCTCCCTGCCCCACAGCCATCCCACAGGCTCAAAAAGTGACTGCAGGAGGAACAGCAGCCTCAGTGGCAGAATATGGCATAGGGCCAAGGCTGAGTTACCAAGGTCTATTTATTTGGGGAGGGGGGAAAAGAAGCAGATGTATGTACATATACATTCAGTCACGTACGTTTCCTCCCAGAAAAAGGCCCCGTGAACGTATATTACATGAGAAGGTCTCCAGGTTATTATTATTAATATTATTTAAAAGCTGGCGTTGTGCCCCAAAGTGCTTGTTGTGGAGCCCAAGTGATGATGGGTCCTTGCTGGCCTCGGATGCAGTGAGCTGAGGAGATGGGGACATGTTTGGTGGCAGCCATGTGACAATGTCCCTCACAACACCTGAAGAATGTGGGACTCCATCTCTCCTCCCCAGTGCACAGGGCCAGTGTTCAAACCACAAACGGGCTGCTGAGATCTCCTAAAACCATGTTTAAAGCCAAATATTTGGCCCTGTTCCGTCTTCCTTAGCCTCAAATCTCCTGGACAGGCTGAGAGTGGGTCAGTGGTGGCCGGATGCCCCAGGCGAGCTCTCCAGGAGACAGAGGGGGAGCAGTGCCGTCCTCGGTGATTGTATGAGCAACAAAACATGCATGGTAGTGATTGAGTGTTCCCGCCTTGCCCCGATCCTGTTCGAAAATGAACAAGTCCTCAGTCCTGCTGCCCACCAGAACGGGGATGCTCATCCCAGCCCATTCCGCTCCCACCCTCTCCCTTACTACTACTGGGATTTTATTCTGTGAAAGGCAAATTATTTGCCCCGTGGCAGCTGGACAAGGAGGAAGGCGCAGGTGGTGAAGCGTCTGGCTGCTCCCCAAACCACGCCGGATGTCCCTGGCTTGGTGGAGAGCGTGCGGTCCACGCTGCAGGCACGGCCCTGGTGGGGACCAAGCGATGGCAGGAGGATTTGGGGTTGGTCAGATACAGGTCCTGATCCCCAAAAATAGGCCTCCGTGAGCTGTCCTCCCCTGGCCAAGGTTAACACCAGGGGTCCCGCTCGGCCCGTCCCCGGCAGAGGCTGTCACTGCGCTGCCAGGCACTGTTGATGAGGCTCTGTGCATCCTCACATTTCTTCTTCACAGCAGCATCCAGAATGCCCTTGTGCTGAAGATCAACCTGAAACACAGGTGTGGGCTGTCAGGAGGGGAACAGATGACAGTCATTCCTCCCTCTTGCTGTAAAACCACCTCAAATCCACATGGGAAAGCCACCTGTGTCATGGATATGGTGACAGTGGGGCTGACCCACATTCCTCCCACTCCCCTCACCAGCACAGGATGCTCATGGCTTGTCTTGCCAGGCTCTAAATCCCACATCCTGTGATTATATGGACACAGAGGAGCTCCCCAGCTCTCCTGGCCTTTGTGAGAAAGCTGGGTTTCCCCTACAGGGACAAATTCATCCCTCTGCCCTCCCTCACTCGATGAGTGTGAGGCAGCCCCACATGCTCACCTGGTAGATGTTCCTCCACGCGCCGTTCAGTGCTGACAGGAATCTCTCCAGTTCCGTAGTGCAACTAAAATAAAGGACCCAGGGGGGCAGGAACTCCTTGCTGTCCTGAGCAAACTCCTAAACACCAGGAGAGAGGCCAGGTGTCAACACTGGGTGCTCGCCCAGCCGCGGGCCAGCGGGTCCCAAAGCCCTGCACTCACCAGGATACAATACTCCTTGCCGGCCTCCATGGAGACAGCGGTGATGTCTGTCAGCTCTGCAGTGCCCAGTGAGCGGAAGAAGCTGGTCTGACAGTCCTCATGGCACGTGAAAGCCTTCTCATCTGTCAGCACCAGGCAGCAGGGAACGCATGGCGTTGGGGTAACACCCTGGGGGATCACCTGCATGGGGTGGGGAAGAGGTGGTAAAACCTGGCATGATGGAGCCCCATCTCCATGGGGTGCCCTGTGGGGAAACCCTCCTGGCTCAGGATAAAGCTGCCTGCTCCATCCTTCCAGACATTCCTGTCCGTTCAGGAGCGCCAAAGGGGCTCTGGGCAAGGGATGGGGCTGAAGCACCCATGCTCTAGGCCTGACCCTGTGGGCCTGATATTTCTGTGTCTGAGAGATTTTAGCCTGTTAGCAGCTGCTAGCTTTCTCCCAAGGAAAAATTTGTCAAAAAAACTTCTTCTCAAAACAATCTTAGCAAACAACTATCCTTTCTCAAAACAATCTTTCTCCAGGTAGTGTTTTGCTTTTCTAGTTCTCAAAACATTTCAGCTGTTTCTATAGTTTAACCAACAAGATTAGAGAGGTGTAATTCCTATTCACCAATCATGTTAAGTCTGTATCAGAACACCTTATAAAAAAGTAGTAAGAATTAGACAAGAAATTTTTTCTATGCTCTTTGCCTTCTAAAATATTTAGAATCTTTAATCCTTTTCTCGTATCCTACAACGACATGACCCCAGCTCACCCCTTTGGAGACAGCTTGGCAGAAGTACTGCATCCAGTCTGCCATGTCCTCCTCGTTGTTGGCACTCAGCTCCAGGGAGGGCCGGTCTGTCAGGATCACCTGGAAGGAGTGGGGCCGGTCGGTGGTGTTGGAACGCCGGCATCCCCCGCACTGCTCGCCGCTGGGAGAGAGGGGGAGGATGGAGATGAGCAGGATGGATGGGCCAGCATGAGCCTGAAAACAGCCTCCAACTGCCCTCCATGGGCAGCACCTCACCCGTTCCCAATAAACACTCATTTCCCATCCGTGACATCCCCTGGGATGATCCAAGGACCATCTCCAGGCTCTTCACATTACAGGAGAGCTGCAATTGAGCACAGTGGGTCTCTCAGCAGGGCTCTTGGAGGGATGTGTCATCCTTCAGAGGCCAAGGCCCCATCCAAGGAAGGAAATGAGACCATTTCCAGTGGCATGCACTGGAGCCAAAAGAAATGGGCACCTGCCCCACGCAGGAGAAGCCGGGATTCCTGCGGCATGGACCAGGTCATGATCCAGCCTGGAACCCCTCCCTGGACATCCAAAGTAGCTCCTGCTCCTCTGATCCCCATCGAGTCCGGCTGCTGTGTCCTACCAGCCACTTACCCCATGTTGATGGAGAGCAGAGGGGTGACATCCGTGCGATCTGGGTACTGGTACAAGATCCCGTTGCTGCCATTTGGGAAGATGAGAGCAGGGTAACTGGAATCAGCTCAGCTCTGGTATCCCCTGCCTTTGGTCCCACACCTGCCCTGCCCTGCCCCCCACCCACGCAGCCCTGTGATCCCCCAGGGATCACATTCCTGCTGCTGGGCACCCACAAACGGTGGCTTTAGCCACCAAACTGGTGGCTTGGCCCCTTTAGATGGCACCTCCCAAGCAGCTCTCGGGCAGCAAACTGCTCCCAGCACCTTCTCCCAAGAGCCCTGTGTGCCCCAGCCCTGACCCACAGCCCCAGTGCCCACCTGAGCACCACGAAGCAGGGCTTCCACTGCTCCTTGCCCAGGTAGGAGGTCCCTGCCTTGTAGTGCAGGATGCCATCCTTGGTGATGGCGTTTTCCGCAGAGGAGTAGCTGCTGCTGGCAGGTCCCAGCACCTCATCCATGGGGTCTTCCCAGTGAACAAGGCCATAGAAACGCACAACCACGTTGCAGGCCTGTAAGAACCAGGAGAAGTCAAGACGGCTCCTGTGAGCTGTCATCACCTGCAGTGATGGTGGTGATATCCAAACTCACCTCACACTTGGACTCCTGTGCCACAAACTTGGCAAGTGCCAGTTTCTCCATGGTGGCATCTGTGAGGATACTGGGATAAGGGGGCTCCCGGCACCCTTTGATCATGGCAGACTTCAAGGAGACCAGGAAGAACCTGAGAGGGAGGCAGAGATCTCTGACAAGGCTGGGGCAAACAGCCCCTCATCTCCCTCACACTCTCTGGTGCCCAAGGTGCTCCCCTTAATCATGGCCCTCTGGTCTTCCAGACCAAAGAGTCACGAAATCAACCTACAGACCAAAGGTGACAGGAGGTTGCAAAGTCTGAACTCCAGAAAGGAGATGGGTGACACCAGGAGGTGATCGTTCATCCCACACAGATCCCAGTATGACCTGATGGTCACCTCCCTGAGCTGCCAGCACACACAGAGATGTGGGGACATGCCTTGGAACTCAAGAGCTCATCCCTACTCATGTCAAGTTGCAGGGTTTGGTTCACAATTGGTTTATTCTGACCAGAAGGCCCTGTGGGAAGGGCCCAGCTGCAGCCGGACAGTTGGAGTCGGTCGGAGCGAGAGGCGGTTAGGAGGGAGGAGCCAGTTGAGTGACAGTTAGAAGTGGGATTGTGATTGGCTGGAGGGACTTGTGGACAGCGTATGAACAGAAAGGTGATTGGATGGTAGAAGGCATGGACAGCAGCACTGCAGCTGGAACAGCCAATGGGTGCCTTCCTTCTGTTAAGTTCTGTTAAGTCTCGGTTCGGTTTCGGTTATGTCGGGTAGAGATAAAGGGTATAAAAAGGGTTTTTACGATAAACCGATCTCCTCTGGATGCATAAAGGGGTCCATGTCGCTTTGTTCCCCACTGCTATGTCAAGTGACACAAGTAACACGTGGTCTGCATTGCCCGGAGCCCCAAAGCTCAGACTGATGGATGGGATGACAGTTTACCCAGGGAAGATACTAAGATACTTTGGTTGTATCCATGCCTGAGGCATTTCCAGCTGTCAGCTGGGTTCAGCCAGTGGCATGAAACCAACACCCAAACCCCTCCAGGGTGGCAGGACTGTCATGAAGGGCTGTCTCTGCAGTCTCCCACTGTCCCCTAATCCAAAAATTCCGGAGTTCCATGCTCCAGTTCCCCACTCACTCAGTGAGAGCCACGTCAGCAGTGTCAAGCAGGAACTGCTTCCTCCGGTTGGTGCACACCAGGGTCACCGTCTGCTGATCCAGCCCCACCTGTGCCCAGGGAGAGGGTCAGTGGTCACTCCGCTGCCCATGCAAAGACATGAGCAAGGTGGACACCCACAGGGGTGGCACTGGAAGGGGCATTACTGCCAACTCTCCCAGTCTCAAAGGTTCACTGCCCAGAACACTCCCCAGGAACACAAACACAACCCACTGTGATACTCCTGGAACCTTCACCCCTGGGCTGCCCACCCCGGCCGGGCTCACCGAGATGTAATCCAGCTCGTTGTAGGACACAGCCTCCTCCACCATGTACGGCTTCTCCGCTGCCCCTGGCACAGACACAGAGAGCCATGTGAAGGGGGGCACAGGAACCCCTCTGCAGCAGCAGTGATGCACCTGCAAACCGAGCCATGTCCCAGGCAGCACAGAGCCGTAGGACATGTGTCCCAGGGCTCCTGGGGGACAAGTCAATCTGAGCTCCCTACTGTGACCATGGGACTCAAGGGAACTGGCAGTAAACGCCTAATCCATGGACAAGCCATGGATGGAGGCTCTTTCCCTGCCACTGAGCCCAGAGGCTGTTGGGATGAGATACCTTTCCGGATCAGGTACACGTAGCAATCCGTCAGCAGGACATAGATCAGCTGAAGGTTCCCTTCCATGTGCCCTGTGCTCATTCGGATCATCTGCATGGAAACAAAGGAGCTCTCAGCCCTGGGCTGATGCAGGCACAGAGCTGACCCTTCAATTGATGGAGACCCCTTACCCTGAACAACTGCTCCTCATTCTCACGAAAGACATGGATCATCAGCAGGAGGAGATGGTTGTTATCCACCCTGTGGAGAGAGACAGCAGAGGATGGACATGGATGTGAGGCTGGGTGAGTCCAGGAAGGGCAATCCCCTTCCTTGTTGAACATGCCCATGATCTGGGCACTTGTTAGCGCCCCAAGACCTTCTCTTCCTGACCCTTTGTGCCTCCTCTTCATCCCGGAAAAGGATGGGCTTTGCTCCCCCAATGGAGGACAAAGGGAAATACGTCAACCTGAGCTCAAGATTGTTTTGAAGATGCTGTCCCTGCTGAGCAACCCCATCCTCACCTGAACTCGGAGGGATGGGTCAGCTCCAAGGGGCTGCCCTGCCCTTCCTCCACCCCAGAGTCCTCAGCGCTGCTTGGGGAAGGGCTGGGCTGCTCCTTCTTGGGCTCACAGAGAGCCTGCGGGTTGGTGGTTTCTGTCTGGCTAGTTTGAGGTTCATCACTTGCCCTTTCAGACTCCTCTACTGCCCCAACTGCTTCTCCCTCTCTGCTTTCTTCTTCTTCAGGAGCCTCAGGGCTACCAGAAACATGTGGCGGTTGGCCAGGCCCTGGAGGGTCATGGTGGCCACCACCTGGTGCAGCAGCGTTTGGACTCTCAACGGTAAATCGGTAGAAGTCCATGGGGGCTGAAATCCCCTCGCTAAAGTCGCCAGAGGACGATCCATCCGGGGTCTCCCCTGGCATGCTGGTCCGAAAGGGCTGCCCAGAGGGCTCCAGGGCGGCATGCCAGCCCCCAGGGTCCAGCTGCCCGTTGAGCCTGTCCATAACCTTGCTCAGGGGCTGCCCCACGCTCTCCATGGATGTGTCCTTCATCTCGGGGATGCGCAGGGCCAGTGGGCCAAGGGCAGCATGCTCCCCACCCTTGCTGGGCCCGCCAGGGGCAGCGGGGTCCCCGTCCCCGGGTGGTTCCCTCAGCGGCTCCTCCCTGTCCCTCAGCGGCTCCTCCCTGTCGCTGAGCCCATTGACGCCGCTGTCCCGGCTGGCCTCGGGTGCTGCGGGCACCGGGCTGTTCACTGCCTCCTCAGACTTCACCTTCTTCTTCTTGGCTGTCTTCTTCTTCTTGGCTAACCTGTGAGAGAGAAGAATGTCACCCACTGTGCCTGTTTAGACTCTGCAACATGCACGGGTGTCCAACCCTTTCCCAACAACATTCCTTTGCAATTTTCCCTATTGCTGAGAAATCCTTCTATCAAGAACATCGCTCAGTGTGCAGCCATGTAGAGCCCCCATCTCTGTGCCAGTTTTCATGAGACAAGGCATGGACACTTTTTCCCTATCTATCCCAAAAAAGAAGTGTCACTGCTGACAAAGCACCTTGGGTTTTCTTTCACCTGTAAAGGGATCATGAATGGTTGTGGAGCTGAAGTGACATGGGAGAAATCCCTGGCTGAGATCAAGAAGCTGGGAAAGGGAGGAGGTTTCTAGAGGTAGGAATGCTGTGTCCTCACCTGCCAGAAAAGGGAGATGCAGGTTGGAGCACACCAGGATGTGCTGCGAAGTGTTCTGGCACCCACAGCACCCAAACTACAGCCAGGTCACCCCTGTTTGGGAAGTGAGCCCAGTGCTCCTCTTCCCTGTGTCTCCCATGTGGGATCATTTGTAAAACGCAGCTCCTCTGCTCCTTCCCTGGGAAAATCGGGCATGAGAACAAAGCACAGCCCTGCTGGGCAGGTTTGGGGAGGCCCCATCGCTGGGTGTGGGCAGACAGAGCCTTGAGCTCTTTGTCTGGATTGAGGGCTCTGAGGGATCCCTTGGGGATCTCCCCTGCAGGAGTCAAACACCCAAACACCAGCCAGGAGCTCTGCAGAGGCATCTCCTGCAAAAGGGTTGGCCACAGCTCACTGGCAGATAGGAGGAGGGACAGGATGGGAGAGAAGATCCGAGCCCCAAAGCTGCTGCAAAGTTGCCACCAGCAGGAGAAAGCTCCAAATAAAATGCTCGTGGATTACTCTGAGCCCTCTGACACGCACCCTGGCAGGGAAAGGAGGTGATGTGGAATGAGCCCAAGGGACCCAGCCCAACCCCACCAGGCTGAATAAAGGCTGCAGCACAGAGACTGTCCTTGCTGGGATAGAAGAGGTGGCACATCTCAACATCTGCCACCCCTTCTGAGGCCAGCACTCTGTCCCTACCTGATGACCTCCAGCTCCGTGCAGCTCTCGGACTGGTCCGTTCCTTCGGGGGTGGCCTCTGCCTTGTCCTGGGAAGCCGTGTGCACTGGCGTGGTGTCGGTGGAGGACGGCGCCTCAGCCTTGTCCTCGTTGAAGGGGTTGTGGCGCTGCGTGGGGCTCCTGGCCGCAGCCCTGCTGCCATTGGCCTCCGAGACGGTGGAGTGTGGGCAGCTGAGCGTGTCCGTCAGGTCCCCGTCTGCAGGGACAAGGCAGAAGAGCGGATCAGCACCTCCTTGGGCTCCTGCACAGAGCCAGATCAAGGCAAGCCACTCGCTGGGGGCACTGTGTGGGTACCATGCCACTGGCAGTGCCAGCTGGCGAGGAGGGACAGGGAGGCCACTGTGAGACCCTGCACCCCCTCTGCAGTTCAGAGAATGCCTGAGCACAACAGCTCAGTCACCCAGGGCCCAGCAGCCAGATGGAGGAGCAGAGGTTGTGTCTGTGGGAAGAGTCTGAGGCATCTTGGGGCCATTGTTCTGGAGCAAGGTGTCAGCGAGCAATGAGGCTGCTGCTTCTCCCTGCCACGGGGCCGTGGGAAGGTGCTTGCTCAGCTGGAAGGGCAGATGCAGAGCCAGCTCATGGAGCAGCGATCCTGATGGAGCTGGCTGCTCTCCTTTGCTCACACGAGACACACGTGGGGGGCTGGAGTATGCTGGAGAGGGGACACAGCATTCACGGGGATCTGAGGACAGCAGGCAGCACAGACAGGGTGGAGCACAAACAGCTGGGCCCGTGTTAGTCTTCAGAGGGAAAAAGAGCAGTGGAAAGAGAAGGGCTGCAGGAGTTATGCTCGGACTATTATTATCTATTATCCATCCAAAATCATACTTAAAGTTAAGTTATCCATGCCCTTCTCTTCTCCAGCACCATTCCTGGTCTAGTGGAAGGTGTTCCTGCCCATGACAAGGGATTGGAATGAAATGTTCTTTAAGGTTCTTTCCAACCCAAACCATTCCATGATTCTATGATTCCTTTCCACAGCCAGTTAAGAAGACCCCTTGGGAAGAGAACCACAGCCCTGGCAGACTGATTTGGGGTGTAGGATTTGAGGAGGAAAATGAAACCTCTTGTAAAACTCTAATCCAGGCAGTTTGTGCTGGATGATTCCAAAGTGCCACTTCGTTCCCACTGAAAGAGCTGCCCCAGAGCAGAGAGAGTGTGAGCTCTACCAGGGAAGTAAATTGGGTTTTAAATCCTCAAATACAGAGGGATCTGCCTTCCCCCAGCACCCCTGGGCTTCAGCTTCCACTCAACACCCACACTGGAGCTTCTGGCTGCACCTTGGATTTGGAAATGTGGTTTGTACCCTACAGGGACAGGTTAAACCACCTCTGGGACATCCCTGTGTGAGGGGTAAGAAGGAAGGTAAGAGGGAGCATGTTAGAGCCTGAGAGCAATCCCCATGGAATTCAGGCAGATTTGCCCAAATATTCCCCAAATATTCAGGTGGTACCATCAGGCTCCATCCAGCTTTGAGCTGCAAAGGATGGAGTGTGGGTGTATTTCCTCTGGGGGTGAAGCAGAGAGGATGCTGCTCCAGTGGAGGATACGCACAGGGGCTGCATGTAGAGGAAGAACAAATTCCTTTAAACTGGGCAAGTGCTCTTGGCCATAAAGGCCAGAGGTAGCTGGAAGTCAGTTTTTAAAAGTGGTAAAATCAATAAAAATAACAAATGTAGTGACTCAAACTGAGCATGGCCATGTGCTGGATATTGTGGCTTCATGGGAGAAGTTTTGACACAGGACAAGATGATCCAGGGAAAACAAAACCTCCCAAATGAATCCCTGCAAAACGCCCAAAATCAAAGGCAGCAGAATTAGTTCAGCTGTTTTCCAGGGCTTTCAGGAAACCAATGATGGTGGATCAGTTTTTTAGTCAGCACCCCATGTGCTTTACCCCAAAGAGGAAACCCATGGCGTGAGGGCAGCTGGCACATACCACAATTTGGGCCTGCATGGAATTCCATCAGGACAGGGCAGTTGGTTGTTAAAAAACAAACATGGGAACATGCAGCAAGCTCAGGGGGCAGCAATGCAGAGAGAAAAACAAAATGCTGTAATAGATGAGTGTGTCCCACCTTCCCAGTCTCTGCTGGGCATGGTCTGCATTGCTGGAAAGACATCTCCAAAATCATAATCTACAAAAATGAGGGATAAAACTCAGGATTAGAAATACAGGTAGTGGGGAGGGAAGTGGGGAAAGGAAGAGTGTGAAGGGGATTTGGGGAGGGAGATGGCAATGGGGAGAAACAAAACAATTGTCCACTGGTATCTGAAACACATGAGAAAATCGGGAATGTGGATGTGAATGGAAACCAGCTGCACTAATGGTTGTTCCTTCTGGAACAACCAGTGTTATGGGAGCTACAAAGGGACCAGGGAAGGGTGAAAGCCCCATTTTCAAGCTGCTGGGAAGCTAAACCAGATAAACAGTGTCACCTAGGGCTTGATTCTCTCTGGCAAGCAATTTAATCTCTCTGTGCCTCAGCTTCCCCACCTCACACTTACCTCCCATAGATACTGTGATGTTTGACTCATGAATGTTTGCAAAACCAGGGATCTGATAAAGGGAAAAACTTGTCCTCTGATTCTACAATCCCCAGTTCCACCTACACTCTCAGGGTAGAGACATGCTCCTCTTAAAATGATGAGCAGGGTAATAGTTACAGGGGAAAGTTGAACTCCTCCACACCAGAGGAGCAGCAGCAATTCCTGCCCTCCTGGATCCTAGTCCAGCATTCCTACATCAGCACCAAACCCCTCTATGCATGGGGAGACTGAGACACAGAGCCTGGACATATGGAATAGGCTGAGATGATGCCAAACCCAAAACGCATCTCCAGAATCTCCTGGATCTCTACTCCAAAGCCCTCTTCTCTTGAGCATCAAGCAGCCATCCACCAGAAGGATGGGGACATCCACTAGTAGGGACAGGCAGGAGATGTCCAGCACAAGACATGCTCTGCTGAGGGAGGAGCAGGAGTACAAACTCAGGGATGCAGCACAACAGCTGCTTAAGCCAAACCTCTGGGGACAGACAATCTTCTTCCTGTGATTTTTATTTCTAGGCTCCTCGTGCTGTCTCCAACTTCCCCAGGACGCTGGAGATTTGGCATGAGCAAGTCCCTAAAATCAAACCCTTTCCTGAGTGCAGGTGTGGTGAGCCCCAACCAGTGCTGTGCTTCCAAGTCCTTAGTTAAAACAACTCTAATGCCCATCCCAGGCTATTCCTTCTCAGCATCTCTAATATCTGCAGGTTCTGTCTCGCTCATAAAAGGCAACTGGTGACCCTTGTCTTGAGGAACCCCATCTGTCTGTGGGCTGAGTCCCAAACTCCCTGCATCCAACAGTTCATTCCATTCCAATTCTATTCCAGAATCCCCTTTGCTCAAATGGACATAAAAACCAGGACAGGGCCAATGCATTTTGGATTAGGAACACCATCAGCAGAGCTGCTGCTTCATGTGAACGTGGTGGGTGCAGGACAGGAGCTCTCTGTTCTGGCTGAGAGATTCATGGGGCAGACACAAGGTACGTGTCTGCCCAGTTCATCAGGAACAACATCCAGCCTCTCTGAAGGGATAAGGGGGTGAATAGGGATCAGGCTGCTCAAGATGTATCAAGAGGAAAAACCAACACCTCTGAGACCACTGGCTGTCTTTCTCCCAGACTGCAGACACAGAGAAGAGTCTGGAAACTACTCCCCACCAGAGCCAGCACATGTGGGTCTCTGGACTGCGAAACAAACAAAACCTCCCCTGCAGCCCTGTGTCCCTGCTGACCTGGAAGCCACATTCAAATACAGACACAGCCTTCACTTAATGGGGAGATTCCTCCAGTTCTTGCTAAAACCCCCAGGATGGGAATGTGGCCTGGGGTGCCTGCAGGGAATGTCCTTCTCTCCCAGTCCGAGGCATAGAATCAGCACAGAATGGTTTGGTTTGGAAGGGACCTTAAAGTTGACCTAATTCCAAACCCTGCAATGGGCAGGGACACCTTCCACTATCCCAGGCTGCTTCAAGCCCTGTCCAACCTGGCCTTGGACACCTCCAGAGATGGGGCAGCCACAGCTTCTCTGGGCAAACTGTGCCACTGCCTCACCATCCTCACAGAAAAGAATTTCTTCATAACATCTAATCTAAATTTCCCATCTTTTCATTTAAAACTCTTAGTTTAAACCCTTGTCCTGTCTCCCAAGGATATAAGACAGGAGAGACTCCCAGCCTGGCTGCTGGGTCTCTTGCTTTGGTCTCTTCCAATCTAAAATCTGCTGCCTTATCTGAAGGGGATGTGGGAAGAACACAGCCCTGCCCACACTGTCCCCAAAACCCACTGACCCTCACTGGATGGAGCAATGGCACTGTCGTCCCATTCCAGGTTGGTGGAGGTGACAGAGTTGAAGGAGTTGAGGGAGAGGCTGTCGGAGCCATGCACAGAGCTCGGCAGGCGCTCCTCGAAGTCCAGCAGGTACTGAGGCTTGTAGTAATCAGGCATGTATGGGGCCAGATCCAGGTATGGAGCATCCTGCAGGGCAGGGAGTGCCACAAGTCAGGCTCCAGTCACTGTTACTGGCACAGCAGCCCACCAAAACAGTGGGACTGTCCCTTGAAGGTCCCTTCTCACTGTCCAGCTTAGAGGAAATCCAACAGTTTCACCAAGGGTTATCCAGTGGATTGTTTTCTGGAGGTACACCAGAGTTTTGTACCAGTACTTGCAGAGCTCAGCTCCTTTATCCCCATCAATCTGCCCTGCAGTTGCCTTGTTCTCCTCCAAATAGTGAAGAACTAAGCAACAGGAATAAATCCCACTGTTGGATCCCCAAAGACCTAAAAGTCTTTCCCAAAATCATCAGCATTATGTTTTCAGCTGAAGGACCACCCTGGACCAAGTGGTGGGAGCTGTCCCACCCTGGAGTTCCCCTGCTCCACAGTCCCACTCTCCCAGAGCTGGGAGAACAGATCAAACACTCACCAGGTCCAAGTCAAAGCGGATGAACTCCAGTCCGGACACCAATGTTAAGAACAAGGTCAGATGATCGTGACTGCAGACCAGGGCGTTCCTGCCACAGGGAGGAACAAAAGAGCTTTACAGAAAAAAAAAAAAAAGAAAGAGGGAAAGAGGAGGAGCAGCTACAAGGGCCCTTCTGTTGCCTTGGGGGTGTCTCTGAGCTGCCATAGATCAGCTCTGGAGCTGGCAGCCCACTCCTTGCCTCCATGAGCAGACACTATGCTGTCCCCAAACTGAGCTACAGCCACATTTCCAGGTGTCCAGCAAAGCTGGGTGCCTGGACAGGAGCTCAGCAGCTCCTTGGAAATCATGGAAAAATAAAAAGGGGACTGCAGAGTAAAAGCAGGAACTAGGAGAAATGCTTGCAGGGCCTCATAGACATAAGAGGATAGTGCATTCACATCTAGGACCTTTAAATTAACCATATAAATCCCACAAGGAAAAAAATCAAGCCCTGATCAACTGCTTGTCCCCCACTGGCAAATTCAGGCTGGCTTCTGACAAGGAGGGATGTCAAACGTTGCCCAAAGGCGAAGGAGCTGGGATACTCACTTGACATAGTACTTGTGCAGCAGGCTGAGGTTCTCCTGGAACAGCCTCAAGTAGCTCTCCAAGGAATTTTCATTGAGGGCAAGGTAGAGCCAGGCCCGGCCTGGAAACAGAGCAGCAGAGAGACTTATCTGGAAACACCTGAGAAGTGACACAAGCCTAGAAATAGTCACAAATTAGTGAAAACCCCTCAGATCACACATTCATATCATTTGAGGGGAGCAACTATGAGGGAAATCTGGGGGGGACGGGGGAAATGTCAGTGAGAGATTCATGATTGGGAGTAAAATTGGTGAGAGACAGGTGAGGAAGTAGCCACACAACTGTGTCTCTCCAGCAAGATGGGAACCCTGTCAGAAATGCTGGGAGATGGGAGAGGCAGAGGGAAAATCACTGTGAATCAGCCCAGGTGAGATTTGACACAAATTCTGGTGCAGAGAGAGGTGACAGTAGAGTCTGTGCTCCGCTCTGCTCTCACCAGTACAGGCCCAGGACATGGCAGGTGTTTGGATAAGCAGGCACAGAGGATCTGGGCATGGTCCTGCGTCAAAAGTAGCCTCGATGGTCCCAAACATCTGCTATGGACAACTCGGAGTAGGGAAAATGCAGAATCATGCACATGACTGCTACAGCAAGATGTGGGGTGAGAGGGGATGCTCCCATCTGCCAGGAATCCTTCCCAAGGCCACAGCCCTGCAGAACTCCCATCCTTCCCAAGTGCTACACTCTACCAGGAACTCTTCCTGAGGCCATGGCCCCACAGGACTCCCATCTGTCTCGAACCCTTCCTGAGGGCACAGCCCCTTGGGTTTCAGGGCAGTAGAAGCTGGGCTACACCTCAGCACCTGACCCTGAGGCACAGTGCCGTTATTTCCAGAGACCTCACGCGGTCATGGCAGGACTCCCACCTCCTTGGCACAGGCTGCCCAGGGAAGTGGTGGAATCACCATTCCTGGCAATGTTCAGACTACGTGTGGATGTGGCATTTGGGGACACGGTTTAGTGGTGGACATGGCAGTGTTGGCCTAATGGTAGGACTTGATGATCTTAAGAGGTCCTTTCCAACTTTAACGATTCTGCAATTCCTTTGCCTGCGACCTGGATTCCAATGGCTCCCTCGATCCACCAGCAGCCCCAACTCCTCAGCACAACCTGGGCCTCCTCAGGTGTCCCCAAACCCAGAGCTGGGGACGCTGTGGACACTCACTGCGTCCCAGGTTGGTGGCCACATGCTGCAGCACTTCGATCTGTTTGATAGCCTCCCGGCGTGTGAAGTGAACCACCAGCACCCAGTACCCCGAGGAAAGATCTTGCAGTCTGGAGGAAGAAAAATCCCAGACGAAAATTAAGCAAGCGCTTCATTACCTCCACCCCAATCCCTGCCTAGATGCTTTCCCCATACTGAGGCTCCACACCAAGCTTTTTCCATAGGGAAAAGCAGCATCCCAGAGGCAGGCTCCAGGCTCACCCATAGAGCAGAGCATGGTCCAGGTGTTCACAGAGCCGCTGCAGGACCCTGTCATGGTTTCTGATGGCTGGCGTCTCATCTTCACAGGCAGCAAAGTAGCTCTGCAGCTGCAAAAAGAAGAGATGGAATGGCTGGAATGCCCTTCTCCAGCCCACGAGGAGCATGTGGAAGTGCCAAAAGGCTCATATCCAGCATTAAACAGTTTTTTGTGATCTCTCAGCTTGCTAAACCCTGCTGCAGGTTTTACTTACGGGGTGTGGCTGTTGGTTTTGAGAGGACCCTAAAGGCAGTAACTGCAGGGAGAACCTTGCCCCGTGTCCCCGTCTCACTGCCCAGCAGTGCCATGGTGGCTGCACAACCAAGTTCCCCAATGGTGAGCAGCCTCTTCCAGCCGACACTGAAGCGGAGTCTGGTGGTTCCTCTGCAGCCACCACAAAGTGGTTCAGAGCAGAAATAAACCCCAGCTCTGCTCTGTTTCTGGCTCTGACATGGATGAGGCCTCCCTCGGTTTTGCTAGAAATCCCCTTGCACCCAAATCCTATATCCCTTCCCAGCTGACCCACAGGCCTCCTCCTGCCCCCAGAGCTTACAGATCTATTTAGGTCCTGTCTCACACATCCTCAGCATCCAGGCAGGGAGATTACATCCCAGGAGAGTAATCTCAGCCATAGGCCATGGCTGTTTGCTGGCAACTCAGCTGAGCCATGACAATATTATAGACAATATATGTTATTTTAGTGACCTGACATGTCTTTGCCAAACCTCACTAGATGATAGATGTGTAAAACCCAAAAACTTGACATTATTGTACTTGTCAAGTCTGACCTGTCCCCCATAACAGGTTTCTCCTCCAGAATTATTACTAGAAAAGCTCCTTTTGGAAAAATCATCCAGTCTTGATGTAAAGTTACCCAGGGGTCAGAGAACTTCAGGGCCTCTAGGAACTGATCCCAACAACACTCTTAAGAGTACGAAATTATTAAGCTCCAACACCCTCCTGGCCTGAAGAATTTGAATCCCTCTGGAGCTGCTAGGTAAGATGGGAAAGCCAGGCGTGTTCCTGCATGGAGCTGGGTCCCAGCTCTTACATGAGAAAAAACTGCTGAGCCTGGAGAATTGCAGCCAGAGCTCCCCTGTCTGATGGCACAGCCCTGCTCTGCCTGTCCCTGTCCCAGCAGGTGAATCCCCTGGGGAAGGAGATACACAATGAGGTGGTGTTTGCAGAGGCACCTGTGGGTGTTCCAGAGATCCACAGGCACTTTCACAACACCCACGTGAGACCTGGAGCATTTCAGCTCAACAGCTCCTATCCATTTTTGGGAGGAAGCTTTTCCAGAAGATTCCCACTACTCATAGGCAGCCCAGACTGAAGCAGAGAGGAAATGCCCTAAAATCCCACTATTTAAGAAAAAAATTCAGAAGGTACTTGCAGCCAGTTTGATGCTGCAGCAGGGACACCAGAAGAAGAAACAAGCCCATAATTTAGAGCCATAGCCCTCGGGTGATGGATAGATGGAGTCAAGGGGGTGATCGCCAAGAGCTGGAGCTCACTAAAATATCCCATTTTTGGGAAAATTGAGGCAGAGCAAAGATCTCACAGGACATGAGCCAGCATTTGAATGCAGAAATTCCCAACTTGTCCCAACCAGGCTGTGGGCTCTGCATGGAGCTGGGGCGTCCTTGGAGGAGGTTCTGGGTGTTTCTGCAGGCTCAGTGCTGGACTGGGGAAATGCAGCTGTGGGTGAGAACTGGGGTGAACACAAATGAATCAGCCGTTTCATTAGCTCACCACTGAAAAAAAGGAGACACAGCTTGGGGAGGTCAGTTTGGAGGGAACTTGGAGCCTGTCTGTGCCTCTGACCAAAGGAATTCCTCGTGACAGAGACACGCCAAGCCTGGGCAGCACAAGAGATGAGGAAATAGAATTATTTCCTCTTTTTTCTTTCCTCCTTTCCCCCAAAATAACTCAGAACTTTGTCATACTTCTTCCTGCAGCCAGTACACAGCTGCCATCCCTCTCCATGGATTGACCCGCTCCCATCATGCCAGGGTGCAAACTATTAGCAAATGGTGGCTGTCTCCATTTAAAAAACAGATTTCTCTTCCTCGGAAAAGCCCAATCTTCCCCCAGGACAGGGTTTAAGTTTTGAAGGCTCATTCTATGTTACACCAAGGGTTGGGGTCCCTTTTCGCTGCTCTGCAAGGAGCACTGAGCCTCCTGTTCTGCACAAACCAGCTCCCCCTGCACCCCCCTTGCTGGAGAGGCTGCTGGAAAACCTGGCCCCACGACCATACCCAGAGCAAACCCACCCCAAAAGGCTGAACCCCACCCCTGTGGCACATCAGGGGCCAGAGGCTGAGCTGGTGTGACTGTGCTTTGCTCAGAATCATGGGGTCACACCAGCCCAGCGGGCGGGAAATGTGCACTCAGGAGTTTGGGATTGGGATTCTGGCACTCCGAGTCACGGCCTTTTAGGAGCTGCAGGTCACAGGGAAGCCACAAGGGCTCACTCCCACTGAGATATGCCACCACGTCCCCATACAGTGCTGCACCCAGGGTTGGTGCCATTCCCAGCAGCCCTCCAAAATAAACACGGCCAAAGGCTTCCAGTGCCCAGCCAAGGGCAGGCATGGCTCACTGGAGCACAATTCCCAAAGGAGATCAGCCAGGTGAATCCCTGCCCAGCCACCTTGTCCAGGGAGGAAACAAGACATGGCAAGCCTCGGGATCTCCTGGGTGGAGTCATCCCTCCAGCCAAGCTGGGGAAAGACTTGCAAAAGCTGATGGGGAGGTGTTTCTGGCTTGGGAAGAAGGGTGAAGACACACAGATAAAAGTTAGGATGAAACAGCTTTCCCAAGAGGGGAACAAAGTCCAGCTGCACCATTTTTCAAAGATCCAATGCCTAGCTGAAAATTTGTAGGAATTACGACCACGAGCATCATGAGGGATGATCCCAGCACCCGCCCCTAAGTGTGGTGATGGCAGGAATGATGTGGCACTGCCCCAAAAAATGGCACTTTATGGACTGTTTATATGGAGTCTCTTGTAAGTCATTATAAAACACACATGGATAATTGAACCAGCCTCTTCCTCTGCAGTCAGACCTGTCTGGGAGGCGGTGACCAAACTTCATGAGGCATGCACAAGGCAGCTCCTTGACACAGCTGGGCAGTGAGCCAGGCTGGAGCTGGGGAAATCAGGAAGGAGACAAACAATTGGGTTAAAAACATCATCCCTGGGTTTCCGGGGAGATGCTCTTCCACTCGTCTCCTCTGTGCCCCAAATTCAGAAGGAAGGGCTGAAGGCTGGCTCGAAAGAGGACTCGTGAGGGGCACGGCAATGCCTGGAGCCCTGATCCAGGACTATTTATAGACATTCCTGTGGCCAAAATAAGCGCTGTTGGCATGCAGAAGGCATCCCAGCCATCCATCCACCGGGACCACTCAACCCCAAGCAGGTCTGAGCAGCAGCACTCGTGGGACAGAACCTGCTCAGGGAGGGGGCCACAACAGCCCAACCACGGGCTGAACACACCTGGGAGAGCCTGGAGCAGAAGGGTGTTTGTCCAATGGGAACAGAGACCTGGCTGGCTCTGGGAAACACTCACACCTCATCCCTGAGGAGGCAGAGGATTTAATTGCTGTTTATCAATCACAAGTTCATTTTTCTAGCAGTGACACACCCCACCCCACGCTGGCACGCATGAGAGAGGCTCTTCCTTGCACAATTTTATAACCTATTAATTGCAGTGGTTCTCAATGAGTGTGAAGCTTTCCAGGCTGATCTGCAGAGCTCCTGTGTTGCAAGGGAAGCCAACAAATAATCAAGGATGTGCTCTGGAAAGCCCAATCCCAAATCTAATCATTCTTGTGGTGGCTTTGAAATCCCTTCAGTAATTCTAAAAACTCATTGGAATACTGAAATAGTCTCCTGACCTGTTCAGGGCTGGCCACAACCCAACTGAGTCTACATCTCCCCTCTGTAAATCTGCCCTGCAGATGTTTCACCAGCAGCTTTCCAACATCAATTCCATTCCATTTGTTCTGCTTGGTATTTCCCTGGCAAAACAAACATGGGGAAAGAACAACAAACACCCTCTGCACTCCTCAGCTCCTTAACTGGGATAGGAGAGGGGAGAGGTACTTCAAAACCCTTATTCCCACCCACAGCACATGGACGGAGATGAGGGATTTTCCCCAGCTGGCAGAGCTGAGGACCCTCATGAGCAATCCTGGAGCTCCACGGAGCATAAGGGCAACTGACCTTGTCCCAGATGATGACAGCTCAGTGCCAAGGGGACACAGTGGGAAGGGCCAGGACAGACACCTCAGAACTGGCACTTTCACACCTGCTCAGGGGTGCAGACATTCAATGGTAAATGGATAAACAGGAGGCTGAACTTCTGTGCCTGGAAAATTCCTAGTTTTCTATACCATCCATAAAAGCAGGCTGAATGTCATGGCAGGGGTGCTCTCTCAAACACTTGTACAACACAAAGGCCTAAAACTCCAGCTCTAGCAGCACATTTTGGAGGTCACACACATGATCTGACTCAAAACTCCTTACAAACCAGCACCAGCCTCAGTGCCTAGCTTACCACTTTGTGCACCTTACCTGGATCTTGGGGTTTTTTTCCAGAAAAAACACACCAGGCACATTCAGAGCATCAGCACCTGGAAGGCACCACGAGTGCCACGGGAGCAGCCTGGAGATGTGGAGAGATGGGAGCCTGACACAGGTGAAGCTGAAATCCACAGCAAAGCTGCTCCTTGCTGGAAACACTGAGCTTTGAAGCATTCTCAATCCAATGTCAGCAAGATTGTCACCTCCTGGGACACATACACTTCTCAGCTCACACACCCCCAAGGCTTTTCTGGGGCTTTCCTTCACTATTTCTAAGCAGCAAAGTTTGTAGTAGCCTGGACCCATGTGTGGCTCAAAGGATAGGATTTTTTCCAGTGGGAATTTTTAGGGAGGATCCTGTTCCTCTGTCACAGCGAGCACAGCAGGGGCCGGGCACAGAACTGGCTGCAGCAGAACAGGGTCCCTGAGCTAACCAAAGGCAGGTGGGAAGGTCACATGCTCAGCATAACAGAAAAAATAGATTTTATGGGGAAAAAACCTCAAGTCCAGTGGCAAACACACCAGAAGCAAGTAAAGTGCTGCTGTCCTGGGAGCTGCTGCTCCCTCACACACCGGGTATCGCGGCTCCGAGTCCCTCTCCACCGCCCATGGCCTCCGGCCTGTGCTTAATTGAGTTACACCTCTTGGATCAGTTCACCAGAAGTGGGGAAAGCTGAAATCATTCAACAGCCACCAAAATTGTGCAATCAGAGGCAGAGAGGCTTGGAGGCTTTCCTTTAGCTCCTTGGGAAAACCATGGCCAAATTCACCCTTGTAAACCAGCTGCTCTCCCAGCAAAATGCTTTGTGTTAGAGGGAGGAGAATAAATGGGATTTTTTAGTTCCCAAAATGTTATCCCAGCCTTGTCCACCCTCAGCTCCAGAGCTGATTTTGGATGTTATGGAGGACAAACATTAGTTTAGGTACCTGCAGAACCCAATCCCCTTGAAATTGTGGATGACAAACCCTGGACCATCAGCAGACCTGTGGTGGTGTGAGTGTGACTACCAGAGTGGCTCCTGGACAGCCAGGCAGGGAAGTTTCCTGATCACTGGGATGAGGCAAGAGGAATTTCTAAAGAGATAAATCTTGAAATACTCAAGCAACCCAAGTAATACACAGCTGCGATGAGAGCAGAACCACAGCATCACAGAAACAAAGCCCTTGAAGGCCCACCAAAACACATCTGTGGACTTGTTAAAAGCACCTGAGTGACCCCTGTGTCTTGTCTTCATGGACAACTCAGGAATTCCACGAGGTTGCTGCTACCTTCACCCACAGGCTTTTGGCAGCTGGCAAACCTGGTACACGTGGCAAAGGAACATGCAGGGCCAGCCTCTTAATGTGGTCCCTGCAGCAGCAACAGATGTGGCCTGAAGAGATGTGAGTGAACAACAGGAAAGACCCCGACAGAGATAAAACCCCTGTGGTCTTTGAGATAGAGAGGTGCCTCTTAAAAGGGAGCAGAAAGCAAGAGACCGTTTGGCTGTTTTCACATCTCCAGAGCTGCTGCCTCCATGTCACAGCAGCTGGGCTAAATAAATCCAGCCAGGCAGAGATGAGCACATTCCCTGTGTGATTTGAGTAGGGATGCTCCACTCCAGCACTCCCTCCTCCTCTCTCTCCAGGACATGGGGCGGAGCCATGCCCAAGCCAACCCTCCCTCGCTGTGCAGGAGAAGCAGAGGTGTCACAAGGCAGTGCTCAGCAGCACAGGAGATTGCAAAGGCATTTCAAAGGTACAAGGCTAAAAATCCAACACAGAGACAGGTAGCAAAGGCTCAGCATTAACGTGCTGTGAGGGCAGTGGAAACCTTCCCAAAGTCATGCAGAAACAGAGCAGAGCCAGAGCTTTTGGCAAGAACTGCAACGTCAGCAAAAACCACTGCTCCACCTGACTGACATGCACCAAGGATCAGCTGCTCCACAGTTCATGGCAATGTGTGCCCTTCAAAGCCAGCAGAATGGCCTGAAAACCAGAGAGGAGTCCCAAAATCTGGGATTCAAAGCTCTTTTCTGATTTTATATTCAGCTCCTGGAATTGTCAACAATAGCACTGTTTAAGAACTTTGCAGTTTCAACACCTAATCCCAGGTAGGAGAGCACTAAACCCCTCCTGAACCAAGGGAAACTCAGGGAAACCCAAGAGAATATAAACCACCAGCTTCATGGACCAGGGCACCTGTGACAGCTCCTGTCTACCAGGAGGTGCTTGGCCAAGGATGGATTCGAAGTTTTTGGCATTTCTGGTATGTTTAAGAGTCCACCTGGGCAGCCCCAGGAAGCTGCTCTCATCCCACTGCCACCACACACAGCAGCACCTCCTAGAAGGAAACAAGCACGTGAGTGAACAAGAGCCTGCACACTGAGCCATAACATGCCCATCCCCAGCCTTGTGCCCCAGTGAAGCCCTACATTTTCACAAAAAAAACAAGGGATAGGAATCAATTTGCCTAGTAATTTGAGCTGGAGCACAGCCCTCTTAGCAGATAGGAAACTGAGTGGGAAAAGGGAAAATAAACGTTCACAAGATGGAACTAACACTGTCCACTTTCTGTCCACTGTACAGAAAGCATCACCCTGTGAATTAATTTACAGCTCCCGGGGAGGACACAGAGGACAAGCTGTAAATGGGAAATCAAAACCATGCTCCCAATTCCCTTGGAACTGAAGCAGGGACCAGTTCCCCAGTGCTGAGCTTTCCCAGCCTCTCCTGAAGCCACCAGGAGCAGAAACCACTTGACGTCTCTCTGTTTGGGGAAGCCTATTTTGTCTAAGGTGTTTTGCCTCACTTTTTTCAGTGGAGGCCTGACTTCACACCTCTGAAATCCACAGCAGAGGATCCACTGATCTCCCCCTGGTACCTGGGAACCACACAGAGAACCCCACAGACTGGAATTGCCCTCTCTAAGCACATTTGCCACTTTTCTATCTGTGCTTCATCCCTCATGTCTTTCTAGGAAAATAAGAGAAACAGTCCTGATTTGCTTGGAATCAAAACATTTTTTTGCTGTGGATTTGTACAGAATTCAACCACTGCTTGTGATATGATCCCCTATCCCTAAAATCCAGCAGCACCTGGTAAAAACTGAAATCACAGCCCGGTACAGTCAGGTACACAGCCTTGAGTGTCAAACCCTTCCCAGGGCTGTACCGCTGCTCCTCTCCTTCCCCTTCCCAGGCTGCCGAGCACAGGGTGCTCTTCCCTGGGCAACTCCATGAAAATAAGGCATTGTTTCCTCCTCTTTGGGTCTGCAGCTGAGAAAGGAAAACCCCCACCATCACCATACACACATCCAAATCCTCCATTCCACACCTGCACCGGTGCTGAAAGTAAGGAGCAAGCAACCCACACTGCGAGGAAGCTTTTGAAATTGGAGGCAGGATGCTTGGAAAACTCCTCCAAGTCCCACGACACAATTCTAACGCCAAGGAGTTACTCAAGATGAGGATGACGGAGCGTAGGATTTCCCAACACAAAGCCACTTGCTCCCTTAACCTAGTACTTTACTCTTGCCACTCACAGGGAAAAAGAGGATCAGGGATTTCAGGCTGAAGTAGGAGAGGTAAGCACTGGGAAAAATTAGCAGCTCCACAGCGATTTCCCTGAGGAA
The DNA here is from genome assembly GCA_013400495.1 of Nicator chloris. Classification (NCBI taxonomy): domain Eukaryota; kingdom Metazoa; phylum Chordata; class Aves; order Passeriformes; family Pycnonotidae; genus Nicator; species Nicator chloris. The sequence continues at coordinate 423,822 of WAAE01020586.1, read as the reverse complement.
GGAGAACTGCATCCTGGGGGTAAAAAAGGAGGGTGGAATTTCACCATGACCTGAGTTTGGTTTCACTGGGATGGTAGAAATTAATCCATCAGCCCGAAGTAGGCTCGTACACTTCCCTGAGTTTTGCTCTGAACAAGAATGAAGAGGCAGGATTAGAAAATCCCAAAATTTTCACTGCTGGACCAAGACAGGAGTTGGCAGTGATCGGGCAGGCCAAGGTGTGTTGGCAGAGCTGGAGCTGAAGAGCCCTCTTCAACCACAACAGTAACTAAAATAAATATCATGTTGATTTTTTTGGCAGTTCCAAACGTGATCTTCCAAGGATTTTCTGAACGCAAATAAATTACGTCCAACCAATCCTCTATGGGAAGTTGTATTCCTTAAATATACAGGGAAACTGAGGCAGGAGCATTGCAGAGCATTGTGACAGAGCTCAGAGCAGGCTGAACATCCACTGATTTCCAGATAGATATAAGATTATCCTTAACTTTTAGAGGACCAAAAGGCAAGACGTCAGAGTCATTCATGGGAGAAAAACGCTGGGAGAGGTTTGCACATCCCTCCTATATTCCAGAGGCAGTGTCCAGCTATCCCTTTCTTAACAGCACCTGGAATTCACTCCTGCTGGTCTTCATAAAGCAAGTTTTCATGGATGAATCTGTGTCAGGACACACTGCAGAGCACAGAAAAACTCCTATTCCATGAGGCAGAGGAAACCCAACAACTGGAGAAACAACAGCAAGTCCAGGCAGCCTTTCCCCCAAAACTTGGGACAAACACAAATTAAACTCCCGTTGCCTCCTCAAACGGTGCAGGGGTTCTTTTTCAAGGTTGGTTGGAGTTCATGTGTGGGCCAAACCAAAACTTCCAGCATATCTTTAGAACCCACTCCTTTGGCCTTCCCAAAGATTCCAACATCCTGGTTCTCTCTGTGCTGGCTCATGGATGTTTCCATCACCAGGATGGGCTTTAAGGAACTCATCTCCCATAAGGAGAAACGAGGGGCAAGGAGAAGGTGAGAGGACACATGTTCAGAGCCCTGTTTTGAGGGCACAGAGCAGGGCACCGGAATGAACCACACATCCCCTGTGCCCCTGGGGAGAATATCCCAGGTCCTGCCCTCTATTCCATGCCCCCTGCAGGACATGACTGGCCAGAGGGAGAACCTCTAGAAAGATGGTATTAGGCTGGACTCCAAATCCCTCCTGAACAGAGCCCCAGAAAAAAGGGTTCCGCCAGTCCTGTCCTTTGAAAAGGGGAACCACGGGCAGGAGAATCCCAGTATATCCCAACCAGCTAAGACAGAGGGTCCTGGGGGTGACCCTGGCAATGCCCCTTTGGCAGGGTGATCCCACACCCCAGATGTGCCACCCCCACCACCAGAAGGGCTGTGTCAAACCTCACACTCTCAGCACAGGGCATCTCCAAAGACACCCCCAAAAGTGTCCACCTCTGGCAAAGGATATGCTGGGTGGCCTTGACCCCACACTCCTGTCCCAGTTCAGCAGTGTCCCTGGGATGTTTCCTGGGTGTGGGGGTCTGTAGGATTGTCCCCCAGCCCCACACCTCAGGTAGGAGGTCCATAGGGACCCATCCTTCAATCCTATATCCATGGCAGTGGTGTGTGTCTGGGGGGTCCCCAGGAGCGTCCCCCAGCCCTGCACCTCTGCAGAGACAGCCCCCATGGGTACCCCTGGGCAGAGGGGAGTCCCCAGGGCTGTCCTCAGGCCCATCGCCCTCCTGCCTCAATCACAGGACAGTCAGGGGTCCCAGAGCTGTCCCCAGCATCAGCTAAGGGGGGTCCCCGTGGATGTCTCCAGGCCCAGAGCGCTTGCACAGCGGGGTCCTCAGGGCCGTCCCCAGCCCCACGGCCCCGGGAGGCGGAGTGTCCTCCCGGTTGTCCCCAGACCCAGCGCAGAGTCGTCCCCCGGGGCTGTCCACAACACCGCACCACAGCACAGCACGGCCCTGCACCCCGGCGTCCAGGGCTGTCCTAGGGCTATCCGCAGCCCCGCAGCCCCAGCCCGGGGGTGTCCCCAGGCCTAGTCCTTTCAGCACCGAGGGTCGGTGTCCGCAGGCCCCGCCGTGCTCCCGCTCCCACCTTCTTGACGGAGAGGGAGATGTTCTCCAGGATGCGGTCCTTCACCTCTGCCGGCTCCATNAAAGAAGGGAGGGACGGAGGGAGGGAGCGAGCGGCGCTTGCCCGCCCCGGGCCGGCAACGGCACCGCCCCGCCCGGGGTGCGGGACCGGCCCAGCGCGGCCGAGCGGCGCCGAGCCGAGCCGAACGGGGCCGGGCCGAGCCGAACCGAACAGAGCCGAGTGGAGACGAACCCTGCCCGCCCTAAATGGCGCCCGCCGCGGTGGCAGTGGGACCCTCGTGACCCGGCGAGGAGATCATGAGAGGAGATGGCGTTAGAGACAGTTGAGGGGATGTGAGTGGATAGTGAGGGGACGCTGTGAGGGAGGGTGGCACTGGGTCACTCACACCCCAGGGCTCCTTGAGGGGACATGAGGGGAGATGATGTTGGGGACAATGAGGGCAGATAGGGAGGTGGCACTGGGTCCCTCACGGCCCTGGGATTAGCGAGGGGATGTGAGGGGAGATGGCAATGGGGATACTGAGGGGCATGAGAGGAGATGGCCTTGGGTCTGTCATGGCCCTGACCTCAGTGAGAGGAGATAGCATTTGGGACTCCCATGACACAGTGAGGGGACACAAGAGAAGGTGGCATTGGTTCTCTCACAGCAAGGAGAATTGTGGGGGGGATATGGTGAGATGGTGTTGGTTCCCTCCCAGCCCAGGGGGACAGGAGCGGACAGTGCTGTTGGGTGCCTACTGAGGGGACACACAGTGGGTTTGGGGACATTAGGTGCTCACAAGTCACCCACCCCTCCCAGCCAGGGCCCAGCCTACAGCTTTGCTGCACTTTGGGGTGCTGGCCTCAAAGGAAATAGTCAGTGGTGAGGAAAAAATGGGGGATCCATATAGCACCCTGCCACCTCAGGCTTCAGCAGTGCTTCCTTCAGTTCTGCTCCAGCAACCTCAAATGGGGGATCCAGCTCTTTGCTGGGGTCTCTTGTGCTGGGTGGCACCATGGATCCAAAAATGGGCCACATTGTCGTTCCAGCCCAAGCCTCCATCGGTGGGAAAAGTTCCTAAAAACCTCAAATACAAGCCCCACTTACCATCACAGAACAGAGACAGGAGTTGGTGAAAAGACTTACGATAAACTATAAATAAAACCTGAGGCTGAGGTGAAGGGTTGTGACTTGGGGCTGGCCTAGCGCCTGCATCACCTGACCCTGGTAACTGGAAATGGAACTGAAAGTAAAAGCAATTAAAAACCGTGAAAGCCAGCAGCTTCTAGGAGCACATTCCCTGCCATTCCCACCCCTTCCTCTGTAAATAACCTGCTGGCAGGGAAGGAAAGGGCTGAGCAAGGGCTTGGGTGGAAAAATCATGCTAGGTCAAGCCTGCTCTTTCCCTGCAGGAATGGCCCAGCCAGTTTAACAGCTTTGGAAACCATGGGAGGGAAGGGAAGGGAAGGGAAGGGAAGGGAAGGGAAGGGAAGGGAAGGGGTGCTTCGGTTAGAACTGAGCCAAACCAAACACCTCTTTTTCCCAGCTCCCCACCAGCCTCTGGAGAAGCAGAAACATTGCATTAAGGGGGATCCCAAGGATCAGAGCTTATCTTGGCATTTGGGGAGTAAGGTGACTCTCTCCTGCTGAACTGGAGGGGGTAATGGAGCAAATCTTGAGCCTGAAACACCCAAGCCTGATCCCCAACAAGTCACTGGAGAGACTAAATTCAGCTGCTTGTAAAGCAGCCCAGCGGATCCCACACACTAGTTTATTATTTCCTGGTGATTTTTAGGATTTAAAGTATAAGGCAAACAAGCTGTACAGCACCAGCAGGTACATGCACCCATTTGCTTTCCTCCTTGCTCCGGAGGCACCAGGTGCAGCATCTACACCTGTATAATCCCATGGGGCTTGGAGTGAGCCTTAAGGTCCCTTCCAACCCCACCCGCTCTGGGATTCTATGGTAGAACAGACTTCCTGGTGTCCTGCTGTTTCCCTGAATGTTGAATGCCCCAAGTATTTGTCTTATTTCGAGTAAAACAAGTTGGTTATAATCCTTTAAAGCCACCACACAGTTACGGATTTACACAGAAAATTCCCTGCTCCCAACATTGATACAGCTCCCATTCTCCTTAGAAAACCTTGGGAGGATCCATCCCACTCCCGCCACATGCTGGGTTGCTTCCCACCCTCTTCCCAAGAGATTTTTAACTCTGCTGAATATTTGCAGCCTGAAGTTGGCATGGAGAACGTGATCCCCAAGGAGAAGAGCCATCAGGTGCTTGTCACGGATGCAGAGTGAGGAAGGACTGAGCGAGTCACTGAGGGGATTCCCTCCTGCAGAAAGGCGTGTTATGTGCAAGATACTGCCAAGATACCACCTCACGAAGTGCAGTCATAGGGCACCTCAGTAATGCTGCCAGTGATCCAGGGGGAAATTAAAGAGGCACAAGAAACACTTCAGGAACTGCAGGATGGATTCCAGTACAAAAAATAAGTAGTATTAGGAAAACCATGGAATAAACTGCTGGGTTATAAGGGTAAGTCAACAGTGAGCCCTGTGAGCACACCTCCATTTCGACAGGCACAAGTGGTTTGGTTTTAAACCCCTTCCCATTTCCATTTGTTGGCAACTGGGAACCAGACATTCCTTTGGCAGTGGCTGTTGGGAGGGATTTCAGTCACCAACCACTCACATCCTTGTGTTTGACTCAGTGCTTTGTTTGCAAGCACGACAGCACCTTGTAATTAGCATGCATAGTTGCTGAAGGTAACTATGTCATAGTGTAGGGGTTACACTTCCTGGCGGGTCCTGACACCCCCAGCATACCCCCAGGGAATGAGGCGGAGCAGATAATCAGTGTAAGGTCACAGTGAATCAAAAGCCAGGTTGGCGAGCAGGATTTCCCAAATCCCATTCTGGTGACAAACCTGCCCAAAAAGTGGCAAAGCCACACCAGGCACATGCTCAGACATGGGACTGCAGAGGGGCCTGGCAGGGGCTGATGGGAGGCACTGCAGAATTCCTGAGCAATGGCTCAGTCATGTTCCTTCTGCTGACCATTCCTTGAACTATTCTGAGGCAGGAAATTGCATGAAGAACACTCACCTCTCTGCATCCCACTCTTGCTCTTAGTGCAGCCGCTGCATCCATGTGACTGCTCAAAAAACCTTCAGCTGTTATTTTTAAACTCCAGACCTCTATTCCTAAAGGCCCACAAAAGATAACCAAGAAAAACACCAACTTGGAGTGTGCATTTATTGCATGGGGCCTGACCCTGTCTTGGCTGTAGATTTCAGGGTGCCAGTGCTCCAGTTCATGGAATCCCAGAATGGTTTGGGTTGGAGGGACCTTAAAGCTCATCGCGTTCCACCCCTGCCATGAGCAGGGACACCTTCCACTATCCCAAGTTGCTCCAAGCCCCGTCCACCCTGGCCTCGGACACTTCCAGAGATCCTGCTGTGGGGCAGCAACAGCCTACCCTTGTTAAGCTTCAGGACATCAGGCCAATTCAGACTGGGATAATCCCAAACATTAACAGAACGGTGGCATTAATCATAACTTTTATACATTACCAAAATAAAACCATCTTCATCAAGTAGAACAGACAAGGCCCAAGTACTCAAAATAGTTTTGAACCAGAGTATTCAATCCTTAAATAATCTCCCAGCAGAAGAAATCACAGCAACCCCTTTGGCCAATGTATGATGAGGCTGTAGCAGCCCACACATCAAGCCTTCCCTTTTCCCACCCTGAGAGCTGAATTCAAAAGGCAGTTTTGCATGATAATTAATGACCTCACTTAGCTCTAACAGTGACACCAACATCACATGCAGAGCTCTGAATACATGAGGAGGAAACCACTGCCCAGTTGGTCACAGTCACTGAATCATAACCCATTGTGCTTGTGTCTCTCTCACCTGGCACCAGCACCCACAGCTCTGGTTGGCAGGGATTTAAAATGGCCAGAACCTCAGTGCTATCTCAAGGAAAAGTGGAAGTTTTTCTGGATCTGAAGAAGGAACTTCTCCTCCATGAGAGGATCTTGAGGTTAGTGACTATGCCCCAAGTTTCAGAGGGGGAATATCCTTTACGCTTCCCTTCTAAAACCTGTTCTACTATGTGACACTATGAGAATGGGACTTCAAAAAAGCTATTTCTAACTAAAACTCTCATGAGCTTTCCAGGGCTTTAAATGCCAATTTTTTTTAATGTCCCAAGAAATTAGCTTCCAGCTCCAGAAAAATAAAACCATCTGCTAACTGGGCTGGAAATGAGGTATTTAGGTAGGAGACAAGGAGTGTCCCATTCACTTTCCTAGCAGACAGTGCCATGGCCAAGCGCTACCTTTTATGCTTTACCAAGTCTTCTGTGAAGGATGCAACAGCCCGTCCCCAAAGAAAGGGAACACAGGAATTTCTCAAGTCTGTTCTCAGGCCCTCCCAACTGGCATAATTTTACCCACAGATTTCTACTCATTATATTCAAAATGGCAGCTATGTTATGGAAAATCCATTGGCTTGGGGAAAAAAGGCAGTGAAGGACTTCAGTGCACAGCTGCCAACCTCAGAAATACAGACAGACCAAGCAAGCAACATTATGATAAAGTGTTTATTAATTTTTTTAAATATCAAATTTTTTTACACATAATTTGTTGATAAACAGTCCCCCAATATTAAAAAAAATCAAAAAAAGAATCAAGTGTGTATTTGGGCAGAACCACATCCCACTGATGATACACCCACTCCTCTCTTCAGCTGCCTGTGAGGCCGCAGTGTGTTCAGCCCACAAGAGTCAATGACACAAAACACAACCAGCTTTAGGATTCCTGAGTATTGATTCCCTCAAGTTCCCTAAGTGAGTCTGTAAAACTCTGAAGTATCAGCCAAAGTGTGACCCAAACCGCTGTGCTTTGGATCACGGACTAAGCCTCGTCTACACAGTGCAGGAAGAAATCCCTTGAGCGCTTCAGAGGGGAATGATATACATGAAACTGACCCCATTTCCCAAGCTGACTTCTGAGAGAGGCAGGCAGAAATACCTCTGGATTTCTCCTCTTTGAATTTCTGTTAGAGTTCTGGGGAGCCATTTGGCAGGAAGTCAAAGTCTGGTGAAGAAACCTCTAGGACCTGTGCATCCTTTTGTTCGTCAATGGCATAGTTTTACAGAAAACTGATCTGAAGTTGAGCATTCAGCAAGTACACTTAAATATTGCTACTTTTGAGAAGAGATGTCAAGAGGGAGAGACAGAAGAGGGGAACATGGAGGACAAACAAGGTTAACAGTCCTGGAGACCAAGTGTCTACATAGAAAGTTAAACATACACAGCAAAGAGGCAGAGATTGTCACAGTAACAGCATAGCTGAGCTCTGTCCTGCAGCAGGTAAACATGCCAGGGACAGTCACCAGGAATATTCCCTCTTGTCAGAATTACCCATGCCCAGAAACTTCCAGATGCTGGGATTCAACTAAACATCACCTCTGTGTTCACCTGTGGCCTCGTGTACACAAACACACAGTCACCAAGAGGCCAAGTGAATTCCTTCAGTGTTTTTAAGGAAAAAAGTAAATCTCAGAAACCAGGAGTAGCTCCAGGGCACACCCAAAAAATCCCTCTACAGACCCAGATGGGTCCCCACAGGTGCTGGCAGCTTTACAAAGCAGCTTCCGAACACTGCTTTACTCTATAGAGCTGGACTTCCATGGCAAAATCCCTTTGTTAAATGATGTGACATTAGGACACTGCAGCAGAGGTTAATGAGAAGGGGGAAGAGAAAAGAACGAAGTGCCTGATTTTAGGCCGGAATACCTGGCTCCTTGGAAACCTGAACAGCTGTTGGTGGTACCTTTATCCCCCACTGTAGCCAACAAGTCACAGCACTCTGCAATCTCTCCTTTCCTATAAATACTCCCACTCTGTGGGCCAGGTCAGCACAGGGACCAGCAAAGGGACTGCCAGAGGCTGAACAGAGGATGTGCGTGTGCATGCAGCAGAGAGGACACATGTTGAAACAAAGACAACTTTTAGACAGCGTTTGCTAAACACATATTCTATTACATTTTATTTTAACCTTAAATACTCACCACTTCCCCAATTTTACACTAAATCTTGCTCCTAAAAAAATTAGTCACTAATTTAGCAGCACATAGCCATTCACTCAAAGCAAGGCTTGGAAATGAAGACATTTAAATCACCAGGCTTGGACCTGCTTGATAAAAGAGTTTTAGAAATATTTATCAGTTGGGGGTCAGGGTTTGTTTCTAGTAGTTTGGAGAGAGTTACCCATGGAATTCTAGCACTATGGATAAATGCTTCCATACAGCTTTGGCAGAAGGGTGGGATTCAAAACTTCTATTTGACAAGGAGTAAAAGTGAGCATTGAAGCAGATAGGCTGCACATACAGGATTTATGCTATAAAAGCTTTAAAGCATCAGCCAAAGTCAGCATTGGCCATGAGAGCAGAGCCTGTCACCAGCTTGGTGCAGAGCAGCACCACTGGGGCCAGCCGAGCAACAGCTTCTAAAACAGACAGAGTGATACAAGGGGCCAACACTGAGTAGCTAACACTGAGTAGCCAACACCTGCTGCTCCAAGCAGCTGGCAGTAGATCCAACCCCAGGCGAAGGGTGCAGGTTCAGCTCTCCCACAGCCAAGAGAGCCCACCTGCCCCTGGCTCCCATGTAACTTTGCTTCCAGGGCCACCTCACCAAGCCCTGCAGTGCGAATGGGGAGCAGACTCAGCCATCTGAAGTCGCTCTGGATCTGGGAGCCTCCTTGATGCTGCTCCTGATGGTGAACCAGATGCAAACAGGAATGAGTCTGACAGATCCTATTTCCTAAGGCTTCTAGAGAGACCTGCTGATGCTGTACTCCTGTACCAGCTCAAGTGTTGCCGTTCACAGAGGGGCTTCTGCTGATCTGAGGTGCTCATTGCAAGGGGAATATTAAACCAAACCTTCAGCAGGGGTAACTACCACCTGCCCGACGAAGATGAGAAAACTGCAGTCTGGCCTCAGTAACTCATTTTGAGCAGAGCCTCATGTGAATCACTGGATGCTGCTCCAGACAGCCAAGCACTGCTTCCCACACAGAGCAGTGCCTGCTGCTGGCATCACGTGCAGAGGGTTATAAGCCAAACCTGTCTGGGAGCTCCAGGTCTGGATGGTGCCATCCCAGCTCACGGAGAAGCTCCATTTGACAGCAGAATGCCTAAAAGCCCTTTATTACTTCAAAGGATCTCCTGGCTGTCCAAATGTCTGACGCAAATCTGACACCAGCACTCAATGACAGCACAAACTCCTGTGAGGTGACAGATGAAACCAAATCTGTCTTGTTTCCAAATACCACCTGCATAAAAACAGCCCAGCACACACATAGGAGACCTGCTAAAGCAACAGGGAACACAAACACCAGGACACAGGCCTGAGACAACCCCAACACCACATGGAAGCCATGAACAAAAATGTGTCTGGTGCTGCTGAGCCATCGCTCCCAGCTTTAGCTCAATGTGTCAAGTTCAAGACAAACACCTAACACAAAGCCACTTCTGAGATTTGCAAGTGGGATTAAATCAAAGCTCCTACTTAAAATTTGGTTTTTCAGCCATGCTTTCCTTTCCCTTCCCCAGCCCTGACAGCATTTTGGGGCTTTGCAGAGCATCACAAAGGAGTTCTTCCCCCTCAAAAAAGCATCTGGAAAGGGCTTCCTACAGCACAGCCTCAGTGAGGCCTCACCAGTCAGGTGACTCACCCGACATATCCCAGAAGGCCACAATGGTTGTAACACAGAAGCCACATCAGTGCATTTGTTGTGAACCCTGCTGGGGAGCTCTCACTCTTGAGGAGGTGTAAGATCAGCACCCCCAGCCATGGCATTCCACAGCCAAGAGGCCAGTCAACCCCAGACATCCAGGCAAACCACAGCAAAGCAGGTTCTTCCTTCTTCCAATCACAGCCCTGCTTGGAGCCACCGAGATGAACTCCATTCCTCCCCGGGCACAGGGAGCTTTAGAGCCATAACACACAGTAGGTTTGTTAAACAAATTCATCATTAAGGTTTAGCCTTAAGCTGGTTGAGCTTGTTCTTTTTGCATGAGGAAAAACATGATGTGGGCAAGGCTAGAAAAAAAAGTCAATTTTTCCTTTTCCCTCCCCCTCATCGTCCCTACAGGTAATACCAGCACATCTCCAAATAAGTTAAAACGTATCTTATAAGTTTTGGTAGCACCAAATTCTATCCCTTCCCTTCTTCTATCCCCATGTTGTAAACTGGAACACACTGGCCCAAGAGCATCACAGAGTATTCTGAGTTGGAAGGGACACACAAGAATCATTGAGTCCAACTCTAAATCAAAGCATAAAAGAATTTGGCAGAAACAAGCATCAGCCTTCCCTGTGCACACACAAAACCCCCTTGCTCCTCTGGCAAAGCCTTACACAACCATGAGCATCTACACACCTTCAGTAGCTGCCAGAATAATTGCAACAGCTGGATGTTGGGTTCCAAGGAGCTGCAACAAATCCAGAGTCCACACTGGACTCAGTGTGCACCTCTCCTCCTGTGCACATGTGGCCAATTACCATCACAACCTGCTTTGTGCCAGACAGGGCACAAAGTGAGTGCAGTGGCTGCTGCTTTTTATTTGTAGCATTGGAGGTTATTCTAAAATTTTACATTTAAATAAAACCAGTAGTTTTAATCCAGTATGCATGATTAAAAGCTATTCTGTTCACACAATGCAAGGACGTTTTCTTTCCTTTCAAAGCCTAAATCTAATAAGTGCAACAGAAGTGATGTGTTACTTTGGCTGCAAATAATTAAAAAAATCTGGCTCAACATTCTGCTCGTCCATTGTGGTGTGTAATTGAGATACTCCTGTAGAAGAATAGATCCCCCAGTCAGCTCCCTCTTCCACAGTTATGTGGGAACAACAATGCTCTTGGCTAGCAAAATGAGAAGAGCAAGATCTGTGTTTCCACCTGCTTGTTCCAAGGCCTGGAGAGCTTCCTGTGGGGTAAAACCAGCACCAAGGATCCGGTCGATATCAGCCACAGGGAAAGCAGGGGGTGAAGCCCCTGTGCTCAGTCTGGTGTAGGCAGCTGGGGGGCTCAGTGGCGATTCCTCACTCCCACTCACCAGCCACGGACCTTCAGAAGCAGCACTGTCACTTCTCCCAGGCGCTCCTGTGAACAGCCTCTGAGTATTCTGTGGTGCTCCTTCACCTGAAGCAGGTGTGGAGGAAACAGGTGTGCTTTGCTCCAAAGTTGGACTAGGTGGACTCTGAGAACCTCCTGCCAAAACCTCCCTCTGCTCTGGGCTCTGCTGCTGGCCAGGGGTGGCTGCAGAACTCACCACGACCACATCACTCTGACCTGAACCTTTCTGCCTCTCTAAAGAACCTCTCCCGAGCACAGGTTGCCCAGGACGGATGGGCCCAGTGCTGATGTGCTCTCTGCCAGAATCACAAGGCTGGCTCCCCTCTGCTCTTCCACCCTCAGACCTCGCCTCAGCAAAGGAACAGCTCTGTTCCTGGCTGGCTAGATCCAAGCCTTTCCGGTCACCTTCAGGAATTCCCTTCTGCTGCACTGCTGGCTCTCTGGGAACCATTTCCAGCTGTGAGACTTCTTCTGAAGCAAGGATCTTACATTCTCCTTTCCGACTGATAACCAAGAGTTTGTGAAGCTCTTTCAAGGCTGATGCAAGAGGGAAACATGGCTCTTCTGAAGGTCTTCCCGGATCTGTGTCCAGCTGTTGGGTGCTGGAGGGGGAAGAGCTGTCTGCTGCCAAATTAGCCAACTCATGATACTCTGCAGGAATTTCACTAGTGCTTTTGGACTGCGGGACATCACTGGTGGAAAGTGGGTCACTCAAGGAGGATGGAGACTTCAGCAACTCCACCTCCATGGAGAAGGCCTCTGAGTTCGGGTTGGATATATGTCTGTTCTTAGTCTGCTGCTTCTGCTGCTTTGCTGAGCTCTGCGCTTCAGCTGCAGCCTGCTCTACTGCATCTATTTCCATGAAGGCTTCCATGTGCACATGGCTACAGGAGGCTGAAAGTTGGATACTCCCTTTCACACAGGAAAGGCCTGCTCTCTCCAGTCCATCTCTTATTTCCATGGGAGGATTTTCTGGCTGTTTGGCTTCTGCCACAGCAAGTTTCTCAATGCCACCAACACAGCAAGGGGGTTCCAGGTTAGCTGTTTCAGTTTGCTCCTCAGGATGTTCCTTTTCTGGCTCTTTGCACATCCGATGCTCTGTGGGAAGCTCTTGTTTTTGCTCCTGCTCTGAAGACAGACAGACATCTTTATCCTGCCTGTGCTTGGCTGCAGTGTCAGCCAAATTGACTTTTGTCACTTCCAGAGGATGTTCCTGACCATGATCTTGTCCTTTAGCATTACATTCCTTTAAAATGTCAGCACTAAATGTTTCTTTGAGCGTCTTCTGTGAAAGGCAAGCTGGATTGGAGCAGGTTCCATCTCCAGTGTGCGGAGAGGGGTCATTATTTGCCAAGGAAGAGCTATTGGAATGATGCTGTAATACCAGCGGATGTTCTTTTTCTGGGGTTATCTGGTGTTCAGGTGAAGAGTCAGTAGCCTTGACGGCTCTAGGATCAATGGGCTCTGCGAGGCTGGATTCAGATGAGCAAATTGAAGCAGGGGCAGAGACCGAACGATCAAGTAATTGATTTGTGAGATTACAGATCTTGGAATTTAGTCCTGAAGACTGGACTGGATTTTGAAACCCAACAGAAGCTGGTAATGAGGGCATTTCCAGTGAGGTAGTTTCTTTGTCACTATTCTCTATGGAAGACAGAAGGAAAGGAGCAGTCAGGACACAGCAGAAGCACCATTTGCACCATGGCAGCACAAACTGGAATGAGTGGCTCTAAATACCTGGTCTGTGGCCCACTCCAGCTGCAGTAAACACACACTACATGCATCAAGGCTTCCGACGTTCTGTTTGGATTAGGAAACAAACACACCAAACTTGTGTTAGCATTCAGAGCACACACCATGCGGGGTTACAGTCCTGCACAGCTCCCCTCCTGACTGTCCAGCACAATGGCATGGAGGCTGCAGGAGCTCCTGCCTCCCAGAAAGATTCGGCCTAGCAAATTTGGCACATCAAGGCAAGAATAACTCTGCCAGAGTACAATTTAAAGGCTGTTCTGTACTGTCTATGCCACAGAGCAGTCTGTGAGTGATACTAGACACTTGGTAAACTCTACACAGTATAACAGACGTGTCTAGTGCTGTACTCATCTGTTTTCCCTTTAGCTGGAGATACTCAAAAGACACATTTCAGGGATATGGGAACTGACATGGCAACACAGTTCTTGGGTTGTGCTCCCAGCAGTGCCATCAGACCCGAGAGAAGGTATCCAGACACCAGCTGGCTGCAGAAGGGAAGTGTACAGATTGCAGGGGGAAAGAAATATCCCAAAAGAACTGCTGCCCAAGGCTGGGAAAAGCAAAGCAAAGGAGAAGCAGCTAGAGGTCAAGCCCAGCTTGCTGCTTCCTTGTCCTCACAGACAGCAGATGAATTGCAGATCTCTATAAGAAGCACCAAACATTGGCTGTGGTTATCAGGGGAGATTAAGTGACCTTATCTTGCTGACAGTCTGATCTCACTGATGTATCAGTGCTCTTGCATTCGTTAAATCACTCACATGACCTTTGCAGGAGCGCCTGTCCTGACACCACAGCCCTGTCTGCCCAAGATCACACACCCAGGCTCTGTGCTCTGTGATTTGCTGCCCTTTCCCTTCCCAAACTCAGTGGTCTTAAACACACACCACTGGTGTTCCTCGAGTCTCTTTTTACAGGAGTACTGGGGCACAGCTTGCTATGCCTACACCTCCAGCCACAATTCCCTTTAAATTCCACATGACAGAAATCTGCTTTCTGTTCTCAGCTTTGTTCCTTTTATTCTCTGTTAGCTAAAACCAGTGCAGTACCTGCTGTGACACCACCTCACTGCTCATCTTTCCCAAGGGTGGCAAAGAGCTTTGTGACAGAGGATATGGATGAAAGCCAGAGGGATCCTTTCTGTTTCCATGTGGAATGATTACATTCATGTTCTCTGCTCCCAAACAAACCCTTCAGGGAGGAAGCAGAACTGTGTTTTGATCTGCTAGTTCATTAATAAGGGTCTGATCAGATGCATCAGGGATTTGCATTTAGGTAGCAGCAGGAGCTTTTCCGCCAAGCACTCCTCAGTGTCATCTTTCTCCTGGGACAGCCACAGGAGCCAAGTCCCAGCCCCACCAGGGATATTGAACCAACTAAAACCTGGAACAAACTCTTCCCCACAAAGTGCACCATCAGGGATAAATTCCTCTCTGTTACAGGAACAGCCTGAGTTGTTTGTGGTGGCAGTGACTTGGACTGAGGCTGCCCGGATGAAAAGGTGTGTGTGGGATGAACTGCCTGGCTACACTTCCTCCTCAGCAAAACAGCTCCAGTTTTGCTGCCAGGTTTGTACATCCTCCATGATCACCAAGTTTCTCAGTGGTGGGAAATTGGCACAAAACAGCATTAAGCCCTCAGAGGTAAATAAGGACGTGGAGGTCCCGGATCTCAGTGAACCGACCAGGACTCCACCACCACCTCAGCTGCCTCCCATAGGTGCTGAACCACCAGCGAGGCTCCCTAAAGTGGGCTTCAGGGGATTAAATAAAGCTCAAGGATAATCCAGGTGCATTCAAAACAAGCACTTTAATAGCCTCCAGGGGCAGGCAGCCATTTCTGTTTTACCATCTCCTGGACGCCAGCAAAAATTCCTGCTGTTATAAAAGAACACACGTGTTGTGGGGAGCTGAGCTTCTTTGGAGCTGCATCACTTTCTTTTTCTGTCCTTCTTCCATTTTCTGTTTTTTCTTTTCTTGGTTTTCTTGGTACCACCCAGCAGCAACTCAAGTTTTGGAAGAGAGAAAGAGGGAATGTGCTGACATTTTAGGATACAGCCAACAAAAGCCTATGGGCCAGAGGCTAGTACTGTGTCTAGAACTGTCAGGATTGTCACAGTCAATCTGAACAAGAGCCACTTTAGTTCTGTGCCTCAGTGTTCTAGGAGCATTAAGTGAACACACAAATTTCCTATTCCCATAAATCTTTTACATTCCTCTAGGGCTCAGCATCAACGGAAAGTGTCCGAGTGTTGACTAGCCTGAACAAAGCCTCAGGGTCCTTAGAACCATATGTGGTACCCAAGCAGCTTGGATTTAAGTAATTTCAGGCAATTTTCTGTTTAAAAAACTTGTCTAAAATGCTTTTATTGTAAAGACTGACAGTTTGGGCTAAGGTTTGCTTGTTATTTAATTCTCATTCAACAGAGAACTAAATCCAACCAACTATAATATCTGCAAAGCCTCATCCAAAGTGGAAATATATTCCAAAAGCTAATGCAGGCTCCATCAGGCTCCAGGTTTAACAGGAAAAGAACTAATATTCACACCTGCCAGGCTGTGGGAACAGACAAGAGCCCAAGCTCCTGAGCCTGACCTTTAGCGACATCAAAACCCGATCACAAGGTCAAACCCATGTTTTGTTCCTACCTACTGGCTGCAACTTCAGTTAATAAACATTCAAATTTGGCTAGAAAAGTCACACATTTAAACTATTTCTTACTGATTCATTAAAGCCAGACCTTCCTTCTGAGGTTTTTTACATTTCTGGAAAGCTTATATTCTTAGGATGGAAGAAAATGGGTCAAAGAGAGCAGTAAGTGCAGTCCTGTGCTCCCCTTAATGTTATCAAGTTCATTATTTGTAACTAACTGCTTACTCTTTGGGTTGTCTAACTAACTAACTGGGAAGTGCTAAAGAAAATTTTCAGTGCACTTAAACTATATATATATATAGGATAGATACAGATATATATCATTAGATATTAATTTTAGTATATAATAAATGTATAAATATACATATACTATATGGCTAAATATTTTTTCTCGTTTCAGTTTTAAATATGGGCACACTAGAGTCTTGAAAAATGCTGAAATCAATTTGGTCAGCTTAGACGTGACCCAGGCAAGAGTTCTACATGTGTGTAGGAAGCAGAATTTACTGTGTTCTTTCAGAGGAAAAATGAGCAGTAAAACTTGAAGGTGTCTAGAGAGCTCTTGGATATAAAATGTTATCTTTAAAAGTTTTGGAAAAGGCTTAAGGAATACACCCTGAGGTATTCACAGCTTCTCTGGAATAGCAGGGAAAAACAATGAATTTCCCTTTCAGCTAAAAACTGAATTAAGGGAGGACTTCAAGAGCAAATTTGAGTTTCAGACTGTTTTTGGCTCATAGCTCAGCTTTCAGCTATTTTGGCTGAAAATAAAATCACTAAATTTTGCAGTCACCAAAACTCCGTGTAACCATCACATCTGTGCAGCATTTGGATTCCAGGGATACTGGGAACAAAACTGCAGGAAGGTAAAAGTTCTCTTTGCAGGTCATGTTTAAGGCTGAGGACATGAATTCAACTTTCAAACCTTAGAGCAACTGCAAGGAGGCAATTCCTGCTCCAAGGGCACGAGCACCATTCCAGGGAAAAATGCTGAAATAGTGCAAATTCTAAAAATTGTCATGAACTTCTGTCACTGCTACAGCTGCTCTATTTTTACGTGGTGCGGCCAATAAGAGCAGGGTTTTGGGAGCCTCCCCAAAGCTGTGCTCACATGAGGCTGCAGCAGCACCGCAGCTGAGCCATATCCCTGCCAGGCACTACAGCAGACAACCATGAACCCCCCCACACCTGGAAAGCCAGGAAACCAGAGCAGGTGGGAAGCTGCAGGGAGAGCACAAATTAAACAGCAAACAGCCCTGAGTGCCTTTGTGCAGGTTTTGCAGCCCAGAAAGGAAGAGAGAAGTGCATTCAGAGGCCACAAGCAACAATAAAGCCCCTTCTCTCCACCCTTTACTGGCTGATGCTGCTCCCAGGAGCTGGAAGGGGAACTACTCGCAGACATCCTGACACGCAGCAAAAGTAATGCATGGACTCCTATTTCAACCGGGCTCCTGCTGGTACCTGCTTCCTCTACAGATTTCTGTATTGCCTCTGCGAGCTCCTGGTCGGCGATGTCCTCGGGCCGCATGTCGTCGTGCCCCGCGCCGTACGCCAGCCGCGCGCACTCGGGCAGCTCGCCCTCGGGCAGGAACGAGGTCTGTGAGCCTGTGGTGCCGATCACCAGCACGTTCTTCTTGAGATCAATGGAGCACTGCAAAAGAGCACTGACACATCAGGGGCCTGCCGAGAGCCAGGTGACTCCCAGAGAAAAAGGGAGACACAAGGTCAGGCAATCTGTCTCCAATGGGAATGGCTCACAGCAGGTAAGGGTGAGCCAGCAGTATCAGCTCTAATCAAAGGGCCCTATCTGACTCAATTTGGAATAAATCATTCAGTTGGAAAGCTCTGAGCATCTTTGATCAGAGCAAAAAGATCCAGGCAGCCGCCAGACACCCTAGAGCCATCTGATGGATGTACGTGCTTCCAGGCTGGAAGATAATCCATCATCAACTCTTCCCAGGAAAATCCTATGAATTCACAGGCGAGGCATTTATGTTGCACTTCTCACTAAACCTGCAAGAGCCAGGTAACTGTTTCAAAAAAGGTTTTGATACCTGATGCCTTTTAAGCATATCCAGTCCGAGGAGCATGTCCATGGGCTGCTCTTCAAGGATTGCGAAGGAGCACGCCAGGAAATCCCCTTCGATCTGCACCTGAGCTGAAACACAAGGGAGAGGAATTCCCACTACAGCACAACAAATCTGCTTTCTGCTCTTCCACCTTCAGGGAAAGGTCTGGGTGACTCTGAAACCAGCACTCTGATGCACTGTTTTCATCACAGAAAGTTCGGCCCTGTGCAAGCCTCAGGACTGCCAGGCCTACCATGGTCCCAGAGTAATTATTTTAAAAGCTGATGTGCCTAAGAACCTCAAATGGTGCTTCTCTGACAATCCAAGCTTGAGGGGCTGCAAACAATTTATTAAAGCGCAAGTCTGAGCACCAGCAACAGCAAACAGAATTGATTTTTCAGTAATAAGGACAATGTCCTCCATCCAGAAAAGCTGCACAAGAGCACAGAGAGGCTTCTCTTTCCAAAGGAACAGCAAATACTGCACTGTGCTGGAATCCTTCCTGAGTAGCTCACCCTGCCCAGCAGTCCCACCTGAAACAGGGAAGGTCGTGGTGTTTCACATTCACCTCGGGTTTTGCCCCCAGAGAATGTGTCCTCTACGTGTGCAGGAGCTGGGACTCCCTCACCTCAAAGTGTTACAGTAATGCCATTAAAATACAGCATCAAACAAAACAGAAAACAGAGTTCTGTGCCCAGGACAAACAAGCACATTGCAGATGCACTTTGATTTTACTCTGCAGGAGCTCCCAACAATTACAGCACCAATCCTCAGTGCTCAGATGGTGGGAAATGCAGTCAAACCCCTGCTAAAGCTGCCCCAAAAATGCCAGTACTTACCTAAGTGCACTCTGCCAATGATTTTCTGTGTCCCAACACCCTTAGCAATGCCAGCCCACCGCCGATCCACCAGCCTCATGATGTTGCACCTTTCAGCACAGGCTTGGCTCATGATGGTCATCTGGGCACCTACCAGCAACAGAACTTGTGCTAAATCCTGATGACTCAGCACAAACTTATACTGCCTCCTGGAAGAGCTTAAGATCTGGCACTCAGTGGCTGGGAAACCAACTCACCTACCCCAGGGCATAAAGACTTCCTGTGAATCCCACTGTGCTGACCTGGCTGCCCACACACGGGTCAGCACTGACCATTACTGTAGGGATGCAACAACCCCAAGAACTTCCCCTTGAGGGATGTGGATGGGAACCACCACATTAAAGGCGTGTGAAATCCCACTGTCTGCAAAATGAGATATGACACACGCACATGGCAACAACCTGCCAGGTATGGAAGTCCCAGAAACTCTCCCAGGAGCCCTAATCCAGGGTGTTCCCACACTGCTTCTCCCAACAATCTGCTCTGCTCGCCCAGGCTGTGCTCAGGGTTCAGTAAAGTGCTCCAAAATCTCGTCATGCAGTGCTTTATTATAGGATTTTTGGGGAAAACTACTGGAATGTTTACTGTTGCCCTCAGTGACAGAGAATGTGGAGAAAGCACCTGAGTCCACAAAGGCTTTCACAGGGTGTCCATTGACTTTGCAGTTGATGTAGAGCATCACCACCTGCCCAAAGCTCTCGGGTGCCTCTTCCATTGCTATAGTCATGTTCTCTTCAATGTTTTGTTGCCTGAATTTTGTGGAGAAGAGAGAGAAAAATCAAAATTTATGTCAACCAGACCTTATATCATCCCTCTGAGTCACAGACAGACCTGGAAATCCCACCTACTGCTGCTCACCGTACAAACACACATTTAAACCACAGCAATGGCTGTTTCCTTAGTGAAACACAGACCTGGGAGCTGAAGATTGCTAGGAATGATCTCAGCTTAGTCCAAAGACACTGGGTTACTCCCCAGCAGCGACTGCCCCTTCCAACCTGTAAGAGACAGTCCCAAGATCCCTCATCTGCCTCACGACCATCATCAAGGACAGAGACTGAAAATTCTAAACCCCCATCACAAGAGTTTTCTGGCCTGGCTGAGGTGGGATATCTGCCAAGCATTGCCTGCAGGTGTTTGCTGGACCAAAACCTGGTATGCATTCCCATGGGAACCCGTGCAGGAACAACGGACAGGTTACAGTGGACTGGCTGTACCGCACAGGCTGTGCTTCCTACAGAATTGGCCCCGTTCTGTACCTGTTCCGACCTGTCCTGCAGCAGATCGGTTCCCCCACCTTTTTGGCCAGTTGCCCCCCAGCTTTGAAAAACACTATAAAATCCTAAAGGACAGAGACTTACTTCAAGATCTCCCCAACGGCTGAAGACAATCTATTGGCCGAGAACCATGAGGATTTGTCTCTTTGTTGGTAGCTATATTCCCCTCCCCCTCTTTCTCTCTCTATTCTTTTACTTCCTTTCCTTCCCTCTATTGCACACCGTGTTGTTGGCACGTGATAAAAGTGCACTGCTGTTGAGAGTAAACTGATTGTCCCCTGCTGTGTCTTTTGTGCTCTGAGATCACAAAACGAACCATCACGACCCCCGCTTGTATTAGCGGATGGTGACACAACCCCTATATCACACCTCAGCTCTGACAGCCTTGAGTTGCCATCCATGTTAACCTGGAGAACTCAGAGCAAAAAACCTGTGGATTCATTAGTCACACTGAGGGTACACTGAAATGTTGCCAGTAGCTGCATCACTGGAATCCCACACAGCAGCTGAACATTAAAATCCTCTGGTTTCCCTGGTATCATTCCTTTTCCAGGCATAGGAAAGGAGGGAGGTGAGGCAGAAAGAACACCACCACAAGCACCAGCCCTTGGTGCAAATTCAAGCTGACAGAAAAAATGCTCTTCAAGAAATCCCTCACAGCCCCAGGATAATCTTGGAAGTGATAGGCATCCATAGTGACTACATCCAAAACAGCTTTTTCTCCCCCAAAAAAGGAAAAAGGCTTCAATTCTGATGCCATATCATTTTTCACTGAGTGGGGTGTGAAATCTGGAGATGGCTCAGCCCAAACAGCTGCAGAACCCTGGGCACATCCCCTTTATCTGTCCCTCACCTAAGAAGGGGAGCATTCCTGTGCCTCTAAGCAAGATTTCACTATCTACAAATGTCTATTTTCTGTGTTGCTGAGTGTTTATCTGGCATCAACACCTTGTCAGTTGTAATGTGAGACCATTCCTACCACCAGTGAATTCTGGTTCTGACCAACAATGGGTCTGTACCAGACAGACACTTTGTTATCAGGGTAAAACCACCAGCCATGAATTGACTCCAGGATTTATCACTCAGCTGAAGAAATCAGCTGAAGAAATCAGCCCAACACGATTACATCTGGAAGGCAGCAAGAGGGAGCGAGCTGATGAGCAGGATGCATTTCTGCAGAACTTCTCATCAGTGAATTAGCCAGACACAGAACAATTAGCAGGATGCAAAACCAAATCTCCAGGGCAGGTGGGAGAAACAACGCCGTCTTGCTGTGCAGAGCTCAGCTGGGAGACATCACCAGCCCAGCTCTGGGGTTCAAAACACGCCCCAGGCACTAGACTCACACCTCTCAAGAGGAGATGTGCTTTTGCACTCTTGAGGCTGGAAGTGCTCCAGCCTCAAGAGTGGACCAGCTCAGGCAGCTCCAAGACATCACACACACATACAACAGTGCTGTCACCCCATATCACACAATCCCAGAATGGTCTGGGTTGCAAGAAACCTTAAAGCCCATCCAGTACCACCCCTTGCCATAGGCAGGGACACCTTCCACTATCCCAGGGTGCTCCAAGCCCTGTCCAACCCTGAACACTACCAGGGATGGGGCAGCCAAAACTTCTCTGGGCAACCTGTGCCAGAGCCTTCTCCACCCTCCCTCTGTGCCAGAGCCTCCCCACAGGGAACAACACTGTGATCTCAGCTGGACACATCTGAAGGATGTGGTGCACTTCCATGTTCCCAAATCCCAACCTTCCCAGGTGCAAAGGTGGCTCAGAGCATCACTCTGCAAACAAATTCCTTAATACAAGGAATGTGTTTAGATTCTGCCTTCTCTGAGGAAAAAACACCATGGATGGAAGCACACAACATTTTTCTCCCCAGAGAGGACCCCAAAGCCTAAAAGCCACTTTGGTTTATTACCTTATGTCTTCTTCTATCTTGGCCTGTGCCTCAAGATCAAAGGGGTCAGCGGAATAGAGCCGGATCCTCTCCTGTTCACGCCGGGCTCGGTCCTGCTGTTGCTCCAGCAACACCCTGGTGAATTTCTCTGCGGGAACAAGGAGATAAAGAAATGCTTTTTACTGGAAATTACTCTTGCAAATCAAATTCTGGCACAGCAAACGCTTCTTTTGATGCCAGCTGAGGAATAGACTCAGCAGCACACAGAAAAAAGCTTCCTCTGAGGGCAGCGTGGATGGACCTCAGAGGATCAGTGGCAAACTTGGGAACCTGCCAAGATGAAAAGCAACTGGACAGAGCTCGCTCTCCTCATGTCCCTACCCAAACACTGAACAATCAAACTCAATTTCCTGGCACATACATTTTTATCTGGAAAAAATTTTAAAAAATCACAAATGCTAACAACAAAACTTCCTTCAAACCCAAGGAATATGGCAAAACCAGAGATTATAATCCCTAAAACTGAATGCCTACCACTGGAACCAGAAGGTGTTAGAATGTGCATTTAGACCTGGCTAAGACCACAGTTTTTAGATTCCCAATTTCCAGATGGCCTCTGGCCATTTTTTGCTCCTTGAATGGGATCATGTACATCCCCAAAAGGACTTGGCAGTCCAGGCAGGTCTGCACACAGGGAAGGTTTGGCTTTGCTTCCAGAGATGCTGTTCCCAGGAAGCAGCTCTGGCTCAAAGTGCTTAGGGAGGCGTTGGGTATATTTGACTGTTGGATTTTTTAAGTCAGGCTTCTGTACAGCAGGTGCCTTCATCCAGCACAGCCACAGGGCACAGATCTATGCAGATATTTGGGAATCCAAGCTGGAGTTGAGCTGGATTCGTGCCCAAACACTGCCAGTAGCAGCAGTGCAGCACAACAAGGGCAAAACCAGCCCAAACCACTTCCTCCTGATAGCCCAATGCGGCAATTTGGGACTGAAAATGCACATCTGGGTCAAAGCTTGATGTGCACAGAGCAGGCAGAGCAGCAGAGGAGCCAGTTCTGGGTGTCTTGGGCTTAGCCTCTGGTTTGCTGTGCCAAGAGCAGCACCTCTGCTTAAGGTGATGGGAAGAACTCCCAGCAAGATGTGTGAAAAAGCCTGAGAGTGCAAAGAATGTAGCTTCAGCTCTGGATATGAACTAAAGGCAGAGTTAAAAACAAAACAGGCTGACAATATCCATGGAAGTTCCTCTCTGGTTTCCTCTGACAGAGAGAAATCACTCAGATGTAACCCTGCAAGTGGATAAAATCTCCTGCTAGAAGCTCCTTCTCTTCATTTATTTCTCCACACTCAACAGGATTTATTTCCCAACTAAACATCCTGCAGAGGTTCAGGAGCTCATCTGCTGCTACTCAAAACTCCTCTCTTTTCACACCTAAAGGACGCCAGAGTTCAAATCTTTCACCACAGGAAGCACAAGGGACCAACATCAGCTGCAGAGGAAGTGAAGGACAAGGTTTCAACTGTGCCCAAAGCTCGCAGACACTTCCAAGATTAACAGAAACTTACACATTTATGACTATTTCTATTGAAAAAGTTCCTAAAAGACACCATTTCCTTGTTCCTTTCCCTCTCCCTTTCTGCAGTTCACTTCCACAGCACGTGATCACTATGCACAGAGCTGGGTTTGGAGTATGCTGCTCTCTGCTGAGTACTAGCAGGATCTGGGATGCAGCAAACACACTACCTTTACTGGAAAATGTGCAGTAAGGAGCGTCTTAGTGTAAAAATCAGGAGCTGAGTCACTTGTGTTCACAGACATCCAAATTATCTGTGCATCTGATATTTCTGAGTAGGAGATATTAAAGAGGATATTAAAGATGCCAAGCAGGAGAAATACACCCAGAAATGGCAGAACTCTGCCTTGAGTGCTCCCAACTGGCACCTTTTAGCTGCACCATCAAGGTATCTGCAGCATATCCCAGCTCCTTTAACACCCCAGGCTGCCTCTCAGGGGAGCTGACCCTGCCCAGCTCCCAGCCCAGCTCACCCAGGTCCCCGCTCAGCAAGGCCTCGGCCAGGGGTGGGTTGCGCTCCTTCAGCAGGGACAGCTCATGGGGGTTGGCCAGCAGCATCTCCCGCAGCAGTGCCGGGTTGTCCAGGCCCTGGGGGAACGAGGGCGTGTCTGGAGGCGATGGGCGGGGGCGCTGTGCCGGGGGCTGCTGCTGCTGCCTGGATGTCCCGGGAACGGCGATCCTGCTGAAATCTATCCTGGGCAGACCTGAAAGGAAGACCAGAGGTGTCGGTGCTTCATGGTTGAAGTCCTGCTGGAAAAACCACGGGAAGGATGAGCTGCCCTCAATGCTGCACAAGAGCAGATTCTGCGAGCAGCACATGTCAGAAGTGCAGCCACATCCCCAGGTTACTGAGTTAGCAACTCTGGTGCACTTATGTAACTGGTCTCATCTATCTGCCCCATTTTTAATCCCCTGAAATGCACTTGCTGACTAGTTATTCCCAGCTTCACAAACATGAATCCCTCATGGAGGGACTGCCAGGCTAAACCCAGTGGCTCTGAGGCACTTCGGAGTCTCTTGGGTTAAAAAAAATCAGGGGGGAAAAAAAAAAGTAGTAACATCCCTGCAGACCTGCATTGCAGGTACCCATCCTCCAGTTGAGGCAGGACGAGGACCTCAGCAATGCTTCCATGCCCTTCTCAGCCTGTGGCACCTTTTCTAGGGATATTTTATGACTGGGATCTGCTAGAAGCAGCTGTGGAAGCAGGACAGAGGCTCCACTCAGGCATTCTCGGAGGAGCCTTTGGCATGCACACACGATTAAGCCACTGGGTTTGGCAAGATGTGGCTTCTCAGGGCACCTGCCACAGGACAGGTTCAGGACACACATCTATAGCGGCTGTTCCTGGGTCTGAGCCACTCACATGCCTGTGCCATCACATCCAGTGGATAGGGAACCAGCATTTGTAGGAAAACTCACCCACCTTTACTGAACCTATTCTGAACCAGTCGCCTCCTCATTGCCTCCACACTTCCCCAAAGTAACAGTAAAATGGTATTGGCTTCCTCAGAATGAAACACTGAATCAGAAGCCCTCTGGGTCATTTACAAGCCCCCTCAACTCACCCCAGCCACCCTCCCTCCCTCAGCACTTTGCGCAGAAGGTGCTAAAGGACGCTTACAGGAGCTGGTGTTGGGTAAGAGCTGACGAATCTCTGCAGCCTCAGGCAGTGCTGGCACGGAGCCTTTCTCACCTGGGAAGCGCATGGAAGGCCGCGGCTCCACCGTCTCCTTGTGGCGCAGGATCACCACGTCCCCGTCCTTCAAGCCATAGGAGGCCAAGGACCTGTTGTTGTCGGTCAGCGGCCGCTCCGCATAAACGATCTGTGCCAGGAGCCACCAGCATCACCAAGCAAAGAAAAAGTTAAAAAAAAAAAAAAGCAAGATGTTATTTTGTTATAGGAGAAAAAAAAACATTCCAGAATGCTCCAGATCCATCTCAAGTTTCAGAAGGGAAGGTGTGATGTCCTCACAGGCCCAGCCTCAGGCACGGCAGGGCCTCAACACGTTCATGGTTGGACAACACGGGGTTGATCCTGCCAAAATCCAGCTGTAGCTTGACAGCTGGCACCATGGAGAAGGGCCGGTCTCCTGTGATCACAGGCCAAGGTCATTAGAGGGAAGCAAGTCTTGACCGGGACTGTCTGTCCACATTCCCAAACTCCACGATTACACAAGCCACGGACGCTTTCTGCAGCATTCCCTGCCCCAAGGCAACACCCACTGACCGTGGACCAACGGCAGACACGCCAGCAGCACCAATCCAGGTAGATTCAGTGATGATCCGGCCCAACATCCATCATTCTGCCTCTTCCCACAACACAGCTCCCTAGAATAACCAGTTTTACAGGGACCTCAACCATTAGCTCAGTGCTTTCTAGTTCACTCCACTGATGCAACTCTCCAGACTTAGAGCACACAAAGGCTCTGCTCCCAAGACTGCCATCAGTCCATGCAGGGAATTACCTTCTTGTGACTACAAAACACAAAGTCCCATCCATTTCTATTTTGATAACCTGATTTAACAATGGGTCCACAGACTAAACATAAAAACACTGAGATAAAGGTGAATAATCCCCACAGAACATTTCCATGAACATCAGACCTGTAATACCTACAGAGGCCCTAAGCTAGACGAAAGAAAAATGTAACATAAAGCTGGAACAGAAGTTCCCAGAAATGGTATCTGGAAACACAAAGGTTTCTGTGCCGTCACAGTGAGACCAGGCAGATCAGCCCAGCCACCTCCTGACCTGGCAGCAGCCCAGAGTATGGAGAACGTGGCCTAAACCCCTCAAGCACAGGACCAAATTTCACAAATACCACCTTGTTTAGCCAAACCATGTCTCTTTGGGGCTGGAAAAGGCCAGTTCAGCAACAACACATTTGCCACAGGTTGGGACTGGCTGAGCCACGTGGGAGAAGCTTTTGCAGTCCTGGCGTGGATGGGCTGTGGCGCTGCCTGATGCTATCACTTGGATGCTATCCAACAAGATCCCAAAAACCCAATCATTACCTGTCTTAAGGTGTGTCTGACACTACAGACTTTCATTGCTTCACTCCAGCATCTTACACAGACTCTCCCTGCAGCACTGGGCAGTGGAGACCCATCGTCAGCAGCAGTGCCAAGGCAAGACAAGGCAGGAGGAACACAATGACCAGAACCTAGCAGGGCAGCAATCAGAGAATGGGGGAAACACACACGATGGAAGCAGGCATGAGCTTCCTCCCCGCTCCCCACCACCACAGTGCATAGCCTCACACAGCGGCTCCCTCCCAGGGCCCGTGTGCAGCGATTTGGAAGTGTGTGGCCTCTACCACACACGACACGAGCGGCACCACTGAGGTCAGCTGGTGCTGTCAGAGCCCCGGCACAGCCTCTCACGTTACCGGCCTGAGTCGGTACCGCTGCAGTGACTGCCAGTGTGTCATAAATCCCAGCTGCACACCCAAATCTGAAATGGCAGACTCCCTGCACAGACACTCTGGAAGAGACAAGTTAATCAGTTTAAGTGAGGCTTTACCTCTGTCATCTTGCTGGGATTGGATTTATGAGCATTCGGCCTTACGTCCCAGACAATGAATTAAGCACCTGGCACTTGTGCCACATTCATTAGCAGCACAGATTAATCCACTCCTGACCCATTCTGCTCCAATCTTAAAACAAATTGATTGGATTTTGCTGCCTTTTGATTGTCTGGTTCGTAGCAGTTCTGCCGGCTGGCAGGCACCAGACACGGGTTCTTCTGGAGGTGACTCAGACAGGGATGCAGGCACTGATGGATTCACTGTGCATGATGCCAGAGGGTAGAACCTTCCCATGGAGCAGGGAACCCCAACCAGGAGTGCTGGATGCCACCTGCAGCCATCAATCAAGCCAAATCCTGGGCCCATCAAATATTCCTGAGCAAGGTACACATGGAGGGCACAGAGAGAAAATAAATGAAGGGAAGGAATGAAGAGTGTGGCTCTACTGAGAGCCTCCTATCCCCTGTCCCAGAAAGCCATGGCCTTGGTGTGTGGAGAAGAATGGAAAATCAGATTATTTCCCCGTGCCTCGCCCAGCTCCTCTTATCACCACAGCCACCAGCAGCTGCCTCTGTTATCTCACCGACTTGAGCCCACAGCCATCCCTCCCTGCCCCACCCCAAACTGCAGCACCCAGAATTCACTGCCCAAACCAGCAGAGAACAAGGCTGGGATTAATGCTCCTCCACATACTGAGTGGTTTACTTCACCCTGCATGACCCTTACAATGAAATTCATCCTCTCTAGTGCCAACACAGCACCCTCATGCAACACTCACCTTGGCTGAGGAAAAAGGGCAGAAAACAGCCAAGTTTGGTAAACGTAAACTGCCTATTTGTGGTTTAACAATGCAAAATCTTTCCACACAAGGAGCTGCTTCACTGATAATTTGCATCTTTATAACTTTCTCACAGAATCATTGAGGCTGGAAAAGTCCTCCAAGATCATCAGGTGCAATCCCCACCTTGTCACCAGCCCAGAACACTGAGTGCCACATCCAGGCCTTCCTTGGACACCTCCGGGGATGGGGACTCCAAACCTCCCTGGGTAGCCCCTTCCATGGCCTCACCAGCCTTTCCATGGAGAAATTCCTTCTGACATTCAACCTGTTCTCCCCACTGATGGTGCTCAACACACCTCACAAACACCAGGCAGAAAGAGGAGAGATAAATAACTGCCTGGAAAATGCAACATGACACGGCACAGGTGATGCATGAGCAGCAGACGGATGAGCAGAAGGAAGGCAGAGGTGGCTACAAAAGCACAGCACTGCTCCCCTCGCCTGGGGCTGGCAGCACCCAAATCCCACACAGGTCAGCTGTGCTGGAAAAACTCAAACAAGGGAACTCCTGACAAAATATACACGGAGAAGTGACCCCTGGTTATCCTAAACCAGACCCGGAGCTGCAGGTCACCATGACACGAGGGACAAAGGTGACAGTGAGGAGCTTATGCTCCAGTTCACGCTTGGAGATGTCAAAGCCACCACAGAGTCCCTCACACAGGGGTTGTCCCCAGATGTGGGGGCTCACTGGTGGCTGTGACACAGCCACAGGAGGGTTGCTGGAGCACAGAACCTTTGTGTGAGGTGGGTTGTCCCTTTCCATCTGCCCAAAATCGAGAGTTTTTTTCCTAAAAGAGAATCCACCCTACCTGGATTTCCTATCCCTGCTCTGAGACTGTCTCTCTCATGACCAACTTCTCATTCCAAAAAACAAGGCTCTCCCAAGGCAGAGGGAAAGCCAAACGTCAGGAACCTGCTGGGTGAGGGACACCACAGCTCCAGGGCTGCCCCTGCAGCAGCTCTTCCAGCGCTGACTATTCTCGGCTTGGCTGGAAATAGACTTTGTTAATTTAGACTGGAAAAAGGCTCGGGAAGCAAAAGCCACCATCGTTAAACTCCACAAACTCTGCCAGGCATGGCCGGCGCCGAGAAAAGGAGCCGACACCGCCCTGCCCAGGACAAACGGGGAGGAACGGCCAAAACCGCGGGACCGAACCCAAAACATGAGCAAACCCCAGACAGATGGCCCAGAGCCGCCCCCACACGCAGCCTCCCCCATGTTTTGGCACACGAATGAGCCCTGAATCCGGGCTGGAGGGGGATATTTCCTCGGAAAACCACACGGATGTACCTGTTCGGTCTCCACACCTGTGTGGAAAAAAGGGAGGAAAAGACTCAATGTGCCCTTTCCGTCCCAGACTGGACAGGGGTTTGACGGGATAAATAAACCCTTTCCCGAACATTTCAGCCCCGTTTCCTGGGGTTTGAGGAGCCCACAGGTCACCACCTTCCCCGCGCTCCGACTCCCGTTCCCCTCGCTCCAATTCCCGCCCCGTTTAAGTATCAAATTCCTCCGAAACCTCAGCATACAACAAATCAAAACAAACCCACATTATTTTCTCCCTTTCAGCTGCGCGGCAGGCGCGGACCGAACCTTTCCCGGAGGGACCAGAAGTCACTGGGGACTCGGAGACCTCTCCCGAGGGGATTTTCAGGGAAAAGCGAGGTGTTTCTCCCCAAACCCGAAAGGTCTGCGAGGGGAGGGATCGGGAGGGACCCACCACACCAAACAACCCCAAACTCCGGATGGCCGGGGTGGATCCCGGGCCCTGACCCCGCGAGGCTTAGAGGATACGGCCGCTCCCAATCCAGGAGACCCCGACTCTGCGGGAGAAGGCGGCACGGCCGCTCCAGGCCCGGGGGCACCGGCCGGGCCCTCCCCAGCGCTGGGGGCGGGGGCAGGGGCAGGCCCTGACCTGGCTCTCGGCCGCCGGGATGCCGGACTCCAGCTCGCAAAGGGCGCGGAAGTTCTGCAGCTCGAAGTCGGCGTCCACCTGCAGGTTGAAGGTGATCTCGGAGCGGTCGCGGCGCAAGCAGAACACGGTGAGCAGCATGGCCGCCCCCGTCCGGACCCGCACCCGCCGCCTCCGCCACCGTCAAGCGCCGCCGTCGCAAAGCACCCGCCCCGCCGGTCAGGCGCTCACGTCAATCGGGGCCGCCCGGCCAATCAGAGAGCGCCGGGCGAGAGGCCCCGCCCCTCCCCGCGCCGGCACGTAGGCGGGGCCGGAGGGGCCCGGGTGTCAGCGCCGGACCCGTGTCCCCCGGGCGCCTCTGGGGTCCCGGTGTCCCACGGTGTCCCCCGGGCGCCTCTGGGGTCCCTGTGCCGCCAAGGGACCCCTGTGCCCCTGGGCGTCACTGGTCACCGGCGATCCCCGTGTCACTGGCGGTCCCGGTGCCCCCAGATGTACTCCGGCCGTTCTGTCTCCCCAGGGATCCCTGTGCCCCTGGCGGTCCCTGTTGTCCCTAGGTGTCCCTGTGTCCCCGGGGTTCCTCTGTCCGCAGGGATCCCGGTGTCAGTGTGCTTCCCGGGGGTTTCTGTGCCCCTTGGAGCCCCCTGTGTCTCTGGGTGTCCCTGTGTGCCAGGGCCCCTGTGCCCTCAGGGGTTCCTGTCCCCTTAGGGATCACAGTTTGTCCCCGGGGTCCCTCTGCTCTGTCCCTGGCGGTCCCTGTTGTCCCTAGGTGCCCCCCGGGGGTCCTGTGCCCCACCCACTGCCCCCCAAGGCCCCATCACCTTCTTCATCCTTTTATTCACTGGTACCTCTGACCCCATCACTCCCACTGTCATTTTTCCACCTTCCATGCCAAAACAGCCCAGGTGCACCCCAAAAGCCACTCATTCCATCTCACACCTCTGCTCCCCTTTCAGCTCCTCCACTTCACTCCGGGTTTCTTGGGATCACATCTTCCACCTGTTTTTTTTTCCCCCTAGATCCCTCAGTATGCATTTGGGGATGATCCCTGGCCCTTGATGAGCCTTTGGTGTGTCCCTCAACTCATCTGTTTGCATTACGGGGCACAGGATGGGGTTTCACATGCCCTGCCCTCCTCCCTGTGCCTTTGGTGACACCCCAGACCCTTTGTTGTCCTTTCTGGGGTGCCCCAAGTCCCCCTGCGTGCCACAGACTCCCCCTTTTGCCTTTCAGCACTCCCCAGCCTCATCGCCATCTGACTGTTCCCTCCCAGCCCACCCTGGGGAATGCCCGGAGCAGGCAAGGGCAAGGTGGGGACACAACCCTCAGCTCTGGGAATGCATCTGAATGCCCCACACCATGAATTCACCTCACTCCCATCCAGAGTGAGAGGAACGAGACTTTATTTTGAACTGGGAGTTAATCTGCAATCCAAATCATTCCAACCCAACTCCGATCCAAATCATTCCAACCCAAATCATTCCAATAGTGGAGGGAAGCAAACATTGCAACCCATCAGTAAACAGTAGAAGCATCCTGGTCCTGGCTTTGCAGACACTTTGACAACAGATTCTCCTCCCAAAATTTAATTTTCATTCTCAGTAACCCCGCAGGTGTAAAAATAAAAAGGACCAAACACAGCACCACAGCGCATCTGGCACCCACCAGTCCTCACACAGATACACAGGAGGCTGCAAGCACTGCCCGACCCTCCTGGCACCAGGAAAAGGCTCCCACGGGGAGCTCAGTCAGATTTCTCCTTCTCCTTCATGTGCAGGAAGACAATGCTGAACATGAAGAGGCCGACCATCATGGAGAAGGCGCCAGCATAGTAGGGATATGCCGAGGGGATGAACCGCTCATACTGCGTGTGCTGGAGGGGACGCACAGACACCTGGCAGGGGACAGAGCAGCCGTTGCAGTCCAGCAGCCTAGGGCAGCCTTTCCTCCCGGCAGACGGTGGGATTCACTCCCCCATGCTTACCTGTGTGGAGGAGTAGAGGTGGGTGTATCCCAGGCGGTTGTAATCCACTTTGAACTGGAACACACCGTAGACGTCCGGCAGCTTGAACTGCACGCTGTATTTGCCACCTAAAGGAGAGACAGGGTGACACTGAGGGGACACAAGCTGTGGAAGGTGAAAATACCTGCAGTGTGAGGCCAGGGCAGTGATGGGGACCCCCTGTATCCCTAGAGAGGAACCTCCTGCTCCCCGTGATGGGGACCTACCATTCCTCTTGAGGAAGGTGCGCACGAAGGGGTCAATGCGCACGAACTCCAGCTGGATGTCGTCCCCATCGAAGGGCACCCACTTGCCGTCAGCAAGCTTCTCGATCACAATGCTGTACTCCTGGGACAAATTAACCAGCGATGCCTGAAGACGAGCCACGGCCCACCCCGAGCCCCAGAGTTGGCCAATTCCTCTCCCCAGGCAGCTCCCGCGTGCCCCCACCCTGCCAGGCCAGCAGCCTCACCACGAGGTCAGTGACGGTATAGGCATTGGGTGGTGCCAGCTCCCCGACACGGTGGTGGGACACGGCACCCACACGCAGAACCCCCTCTTCCTTGAACACCCAGCGGGACAGGGCCACAGCCAGCTCGTAGTTACCTGTCTGGGAGTACCTGCGGGACAAGGGAGGCTGAGACAGCCAAGAAAATACCCTATGGCCCAAACCCAAACCAAACAGATATGAAAGCAACACAAACTGAGCTAAGATTAAAGGAAGGATCTGCTTTCCAAAGCGCTTCGTTCTGCAACGGTAAAGGACGTGTCACCCCAATTAAATTTAAGCTTTCTGCTCTTTCCTAAAACATAAACATTTGTTGCCTGTTTCCCAGGACTTTTGTCCTCAAAGAGCTCGCCAAACATTCCTCAGGCAGGGAAGCCAGCGCACCTCTTGGAGCCAGGAGTCGCTTCCTGCACAGCAGAATTGAAGAAGGCATCACTGAAGAAGTCGAGGGAGCCACTGAAGACGACGCGGGCGTTGTTGCGCGCCTGCAGCCCCGCAATCAGCAGCGTGTTCTTCCCCACCGCGTGCGGGTACTGCAGAGCAATCAGGGGGAACAGGGCTCAGGCCACTTGGGCATGCACAGAGAAGAGTTTGCTGTGGGTTGGGACTAGTCTGGCTCTAGTAGCATTGGCTGCAATTAAGGCGTAACCACAAAGCTCAGAAAAAGCAGAAATAGGATTCTGATACCGCTCCAGCTGGGATGGAATGGGAGAGATGGTTTGGTCTAGGCTGGCTTCTCCTCCAGAGCATGGAGGACACGTGTCCCTCACACTGAACACCTCCCCACCAGCAGAAAGCAGAGAGGAAGGCAACATCGGGAAGCAGCCAACAGCCCAACCCTTTCAAAATCAATCAGGAGATCAAACACTCCAGGATTTTCCCAAGCAGTTGAAGTTAGAGGCACTAAATTGCAGAAGCACAGCTCCAAACAGGAGAGAAAGGAAGGGAGCATACCTGAGTGATGGGCTTATCTGGGAAGAAGGAGTAGGAAGTGGAAGAGCCAGTCAGGATATCCAGCACCAGCGGGTTGTCAGGATCAGCCACCATCCTTGCAGGGAAAGCCTCGGTGAGCAGCAGAAACACCCCCAGGGTCCCCAGAGGAACGTGTGGTGACCTGCTCAACCCCATGGACCTTCTCACCCTTCTACCTGCTGAGAAACTAAATATTTCCTCCACTATTTTCTTAGGAACCATTCCTAAGTCAACAACTGAACTACTTTGGAGGATTTCTTTCTATGTTTTTTTTTAAATCAAGAGAGATTTGTTAAGCTCATGTTAAGAGCCCCAGTGGCTGACCCCACGCTCACCCCGCAGCAACACTACAGGTTCAACTGCTCTTCCCCCACCTGAGCCCCTGCTGCTCACCCAACTCCTCGGAACAGGATGGGGTTCAGGGCTGCTTTCCCCACAATGGTGGGGGCCTTCAGCAGGTTCTCAGTGTCGGCCACGATGAGCGTGTGCTGGGGAAACAAGAGACATCCATGTGGGGTGAGTCAGGATCTAATGACAAACAACAGCTTCTCAGTTAAAAGTTAACTTTATTTTTACAGAAAATTACAACTGTTGGATGAACATTGTAATCTGGTTAAAAAGCAAAACAACAGCATTTTTGTGCTTATGATCAAATTAGGTTAATACTGATCCTCAAGGAAATACAAACGGCCACTTGATAAAGACAGCAACACCTACAGTGTTTTATTTCCCTGTATTTAGCAATCTTCATCCTCAAACCAGGACAATACACATCTGTACTGCTTCAACAGTCTACCTTAAACAAAAATTATCAGAGTATATTTAGCTCAAACTTTAATATACATTTTAATTTTAAAGTGCCGGATTACATCAGGCACGCAAAATTGTAGAAATGTTTGTGTGTTTCTATACTGGTCTAAAAATCTGGGATTGCAACTCTCCCTTCCCACATCTGAAGCATTGCACTCGGTGTCTGACACACTTCACCCTGAGGTGAAATTCACTCCAAAGCTTCAGAAGGCTCCAGAAACAGCATTAATCACAGCCCCACTGCCTGTACACAGTGACCATCTGAAACCAGAGCCTGAAGGATCCTGACAGCAGGAGAACTGAACGCCAACATGGATTATTTCCCACTTTGCTGGGAGGAGAGTGGGAGAGAAGGGATAGAGGAATAATGACAGCACAAGGACAGAGGACTCTGCTTTGCACCCGCGAGCTCGTTAAGGTAGCCAGAAGGAGCAGGCAAGGTGTTACCTGGCCGGGGTCGGAGATGTCGTAGTTGTGGTGGTCAATGACTGCTGTCCTCTCCTCATCGAACTCGATCCCGCACTCGCTGCCCAGCTCTCGCAGGGGGTCACCTGCAGGAACACAACAGATTCTCTGTCACAGCACACAGAAACTCAAAAGTAAATTCAGCTGAGAGTCGTGTGTTCAACGCTCTATTAGCCAAACCCCAGGGTGCAACATGACTTCCCCAGCTAAATTCCCACTGAACATGTTACTGAAGGCATGAATCACCGGTTTCCTCCCAGAGCAAATCCTGAGATGCACAAGGATCAGCTGTTTTTGCTGCAGTGAATTAATTCTCTGGAGGAACATCTGCACTCACCGATGTCTGAGCTGGCAGCAACGAGGACGCTGCCACCACCGTCGATGAACGCAGTGATGGTCTCAACATTGACGTTCCCACCAAAGTCTGAAAGTAAATGCCAAGGATTCATAGCTAGAGCTCAGAAAAAAACCCCCAGCAGAACTAAACCACAGTAAATCCCCAAATCAATGAAGAACCCCCAATAAAGGCTAGGACAGAGCTGCAGTTTGCTACTGAGTACATCCAAAATGTAGGACTTCACTAAAACTCATGAAACAGCTGCAAATCCCCTTCCAAAAATGCCATCAAGCTCCAGAGTTTTTCCCCTCCGCACTTACCTTCTATGGATGGGGAGAAGATGATGAGGTTGTCATACAGGAATTCCCCATATTTTATTAGGGACAGGCTGGCATCATCCGCTGTCCGGAAGGTGAGGTCGAAGCCCCTGTCTGCAGCCAGGAGACAAAAGTGACAACTTCTGCATGCCATGAAACCACACATGGAACAGCAAAACAGCAGGAGCATCCAGAGGTTTATTTCCCCAGTGAAGGAGCATTTTGGAAAAACTCACTTAGGGGCTTTTTAAGAGCAGCACCTGAGAGTTCCCACATAAACCCAAGGAGTGGGTGCCTTGGGTTCCCCTGAAGAGCCCTGATGTCAAAGGATGTCCCGCTGTCACCCATCAAACAGAGACTGATGCTGCAGGGGACCTAAACACAGGCATCGCTGGGAAAACAACCCCCATCTCCTGCCTCATTCTGACCAGAAGATCCCAAACAGCCTCCCCCCACCCTCCAGGGAACCCCAATCTCCTCCTTCAGACTGGCACTGGGTTCTCAGTCTATTCCCTCTGCTTGGCCAGCGGAGCCCTGACACCTCCCCCTACACCAGGGAACCCCAATCTCCTCCCTTAACTTAGGGTCTCCTTCTGACTCAGCCTGACCGGGGAACTCCAACAGCTACCCCCTCACAACCTCCACCTTCAGCCTGACATGGGGACCCAAATTTCCTTCATTCCGACCAGGGGAACCCAAACCAACCCTTTCGCCCAGCAACACCAATCTTCTTTTCTGCCTGATCAGGGCACTCTGATCTCCTCCCCCATTCTGACATGGGGAACCCAATCTCCTCCCTCATCCAGGCACAGAGTCCCCATCACCTCCCACAGATTGACCAGGAGACCTCAAACCCCCCATTCTCCCTCAGGAGACCGCGATCTGCTCCTTCAGCCTGACAGGAGACCCCAATCTCCTCCTCCACTCTAACATGGGAACCCCAAACACACCCCCTTTCCGCCTGGAAACTCCAATTTCCTCCCTTTGCCGGGTGCAGGATCCCAAATCTCCTCTCTCATCCTGAACAGGGAACCCCAACCACCCTCCCCTCCACTAGGGGACCCTCATGTCTCCCCGATCCTGGCGAGAGGAGTCCACGCACACCCCCTTCCAGCAAGGGACCCCTGGCTCCGCCCCCAGCCTAGCCAGGGGACTCCAAGCTCCTCTCTCGGCCTGACCCAAAGACCCCAACCATCCCCTTTTCCCTCAGGTAACCCCAACCTCCTCCCCCGTTCTGACCATGGGTCCCCAACCCCACTCTCCCCGCCTCATCCCACCCCTCTCGGGTTCCCGCCCCGGCCCGCTCTGTACCCGCGAGGCTGCGGAAGAACATTGAGTGCGTGTCGCGCAGGTTCCCGTTCTCCAACAGCACCAGCGTGCGGGGTCCCCCCTCAGCGCCTGCCGCCAGCGCCGCCAGCAGCCCGCACACAGCCAGAGCGGCCGCCGCCATCTTAGTCCCGTCCGCAGAACTACCGCAGAGGCGGGCAGCCTTCAGCCAATCAGCGCCAGCGCCAAACAGCCTCCAGCCAATCAGCGACAGACAGCTCCGCGACGCCGGGACGCAGCGCAAGCGCCGTCGCGCTCAATCGCGGCCTCTATCGCGACAGCGCTGTCGCGACTCAGTGCGGCCGCCGTCGCCACGGACAAGGGAGGGCCCCGCCGCCCTCCCCTCCCTCCTGCGCGGCGGCAGCGGGCGCGGGGGACCGGCTGCCCACAGCCGCGGCGGGTCAGAAGCGGCGGGCGCGGGAGCTGGCGTTGCCCTTCCTGCGCTTGGTGTCGGCGCTGGGAGCCAAGGCCAGGGACTGCAGGCGGAAGGGCCGGGCCTGGGGCGCGGTGCCGGCGCTGCCCGCAGGTCCCTCCGCAGCTTGCGGGAGCTGCGAGAGGAGAGGAGGGGGTTGTGGTGGGTGAGTGCAGGACCCCAAAATGCGGCTGCGTCCTGCGAGAAACCCCTGATAGATAAGAGGCTGGTCCTGGGTGGGTCACCATGTGATTTTTCAAGGAAAAGGAGGAAAACTTAAGAGTGCCGGCGATATCTGGGAAAAGGGGATTACCGTGGTCCAGGTGAAGGATCTGGCTGGCTCGCCGGGATCGGAAGTAATTGCTGGCGACGGCCTCGCTGTCGCTCCTGTCCAGCACCAGCCTGTAGTGGTCTTCCTCGGGCTGCAGGTGGCAAGCGCTGTCAACAGTGCCAGCAATAAGGCAAAACTGGTAAAATGGGATAGAAATGGAGGAGGAATGGGCCATACCGCTGGCTCCCCGCTCTCATTCGAAGGGCTTGTCCGGCCGGGTTTGGGCTGTGGCAGGGCTGGAACTGCTGTCGGAAGAGATGGCGTTAAGGGTCGTTGTGTGTAGAGCAATCACCACTTTCCCGACTGCACTCCCTGATCTCGACACTGCTCAGAGATTCCCAAGGGATCCGCACCACTTGCCACCTTTGTTATTCAAGCTTTCCAGACAAACTTTATGTGGAAGATGTTGTAAATGCACGCAGCCCAAGCATGACCTGCCGAGCGTGGCAGAGCTGTGTGCCTGCATCACCTTCCTGTCCCCCACAGCACCCTCCTCTCCCCTGGGTGCTGTCCCTTTACCTGTGGGCAGGTGAGTTTTCTGAATGACAGGCTCTGGAATTTTCCAGCAGCCGCTCTCCTCCTCCCAGACAGATTCAAACCTGATCCTCTCCAGGTTGCTGTAGTTGCAGTCACGCCAGACCAGGGACTGCACCTCATCCAGCAGCTGCTGGCAGAGCATCAGGTCTCGCTCCTGGTGCTGGATGGTGCGCAGGTAATACATCTTGTCCAGCCCAAACTCCAACTGCAGGTCTGTGATCTAGGTCTTGGCAGCCTGGAGCTGGACACAAAAGATCAGGATTATAAAGCAGACTGATGGATACTACGAGTACAGGAATTTGGGAGGCAGAGAAAGATACTCAGGAAAGCTTCAATATTTGGAAAGATTTTTCTAATTTAGGTACAAATCAGGATGAAATTTGTGTGGAGAGATTATTCCATGTCTGTTTTAAATAAAGTTTTCTCATGTTTCTCCACAGGGATGATTTTTGAATGAACCTGAAGTTAATCTTACTGGTGTGGTCTTGGAACTCTTGCAAGTTCCTAACTTTGGTTAAAAAGGTGCGATATTTCTTTGATATCCTAAATACCGAAGTAAAGCAAGTCCTTCATGTGCAGGTCTAGGACTGTACACACAAATGTCAATTTTTTTGCAGGCCCTCTGATTCTGCCAAAAATTACCAGAGCAAAACTTATTTTCAAGTGTTTTGAAAATGAAGATTTTAAATGTAAAATCTAAGAGCATTACTTTTATGTTTCATTTCTTGCCCCAGAAATTGTGCTCAGAACTGGCAGGAGCTGCAGCAGATCTGTAGGTCAGCAGAGGGAGTTGTATATTCTCCCATCCCAACACATCCTCCTCCTGCCAAGTGTCACACACTGAGCCTTTAAAACTGGTGGGGTTTGGGCTTCAAAAGCTTCATTCCCCACCTGAGGGCTATTGCATCTGGGATTTCATAAAAGCTGACACAAACAGTGTGGTGTATGAAATACTGACACAGCCAGAGTCATTCTCTAAACCTACAGCCCTAAACCCTGTAACATTAAAAATGGGGATGTGGAGGAGGAAGGAGCTGCTTCCTCACCTTTTCCTGCACATTCTCCAGCATCTTGCTCTTGGCTTGAACCTCCTCCTGAATGGAGTCGTAGACATAGAGGAGAGCCTGCTCACTGCTGTCCTCGTTGGATTCCTGCAGTGCAGTCACCAGCTGCAGCCTCCGCTCATCCACGTATTTCTTGCAGCATTTGTGCTTTTCCTTCAGCTCCATGTTCTGAGCCTGTTCCCCCGCAACCACCTGCTGCTCCAGCATCTGCAGCCTGGAGAAGGGGAACACTGAGCTCAGTGGTACTAAGAACCAGCTTCACAAGCGTGGAGGATGCACATCCTTCCATGGGTGACATTTGAGAAGACACAGAAAATTGGGAATTATGATAAGATTTTCTGCCCAGAGTAATCATAGCAGATTCTACTTACTATTAACAGTTTCTGTCATAAAATGAATCCCAGAATAGTTTGGGTTGGGAAGGACCTTAAAGCCATCTCATCCCCCCCCCTGCCATGGGCAGGGACACCTTCCACTCTCCCAGGTGGCTCCAACGCCGTCCAACCTGGCCTTGGACATTTCCAGCCGCAGCTTCTCTGGGCAAAATACTCCACAAAGGCAAAGCATGTGTTACTCCAAGCACCTCAGTCAACAAGGATGTCCAGAAATCCATACCTACGCTCACAAAATTATCTTTTAAACCCTTTTTGTGTGTAATTTATATTTAAATTCTTATTGAAATAAACATTGAATATAATTTTTTTTTCAAATATGCACAAAAGGTGCCAAAATTACACAGATAATTATTTTAAATGGTGGATGTGGGAGTGTTAGAGCTGAAAGCTACAGTGTGCCTTCCATTTTAGGGCAGTATCAGCCAGAGCTGATAGTTTGTGTGACCCCAGCATTGTTAACGGAGCACTGGCACAGGCCTGTGTTTGAAATCATGCTCTGACATGGAAATAAAGCTATGGTCCAGAGTCATTCCTTTGTCTGCACAGGATCTGGAACAGAGGAGATAGCTCAGGTTGGCCATTAGCTCAGATTGGCTGATAACCCCTTTACTAATAACAGCCTTTTAATTAACCCTCTGAAATGGCTCATTCTCCCCCAGAACTGACCTGCTATTCTGCTGCACTACTTCTGCCAGGCAACCTTCCCTTTCCTTTGCTTCATACACAATTGGATCCAAGGATTCAATCCTTGCTCTGCTGAGCTGCCCCAATATGTAAAGCTTGAGCAGGTGGCTTTGAAATCCCCACATCTGTGGAACCAAACCCTCCTGCCCAATCTGCACAGAACCTGGATTTAGCAATGTGATTAGAAGGGCATTTTCCCTTGTTTGCCACAAAAGGAATAGGATTCATTCTTGCAATAGGACTTGTCCTGCAATAGGATCACTAACAATAACATTTGATATCAAGTTCAAATGTATTTCTTTGGAGATCTCTCCATTAGCAGACAGAATTGCTCACAAATTATAGACACCACTGTTCTGCATTTTTTAGCAGCTCCTTTTTGAGCCAGGAGAGACCCAACAGAGTGAGCACACGCCACTGGAAAGGTGAAAGACTGATTAAAACCCACAGAAGGACTGGTTAAAACCCACAGAACTGTTCAGAATCAGACTCTCTCACAGCGTATCTTGGGTTGGGAGTCCATCCATAGCCACACTTTGCTAATAGTAATACAGTTTCACACAACTGAGTAAGTAAAAAATCAGCAGAATTTGATTAAATTGTGTATTTCTGGAGCAGCCCAAGCCCCCATGCTGCTTCAGTATGTGGTGGTGTACTCTGGCAGAGGAAATTCTCTCAGGACAGCTCTCACACAGACTTTGAGATGGGCTGAGCATGAGTCTCAAGCCTGCATCCCTGTCTTGGGGTGACTCTTAAGATGCCCTGTATCCCCAAATCATCTGCTGTTTGTGTTGGATATGGTGTCTTGTCCCTTTAAGGATTCTGAAAAGCAGGGAAAAGGAAGTTTGTTTTGAACACCCCGTTATCTCTGAATTCTTTCGTCTGCCCTTGGGTTTTCGTCTGCCCTTGGGTTTTCGGCTCGTCGAGGAGGGAGAGACACTGACCTTTCCTTAGTTAGCTAGCTAGTAAAGGAAAGGCAATCTCCAAAATTTCTCTCTTCTACTCTTGGGACTGTTGCATCTGTCCTGGACTGTGGAAAGACCCAGAGAGCAACACCTGACCCTCTGTGCCGCCAGCACACCCCCCGGACCCCAGGACTCTTCCATGACCGGAGGGGCACCGTGAGGAAAAGACATTCTATCTGTCTGAATTTGTCATCTGGCATTGTTTAATTTATTGTGCTGGGAGTACTCTGTTAAATAAACAGGTTTTTTTCCACTCCTCTCCATGAAAATCTTTCCCAAACAGGTTGGGGCAGGGACCATGTGGGTTTGCTTTCTGGGGGCAGGGCCCCTTTGGAGGTTTTCTCCCAAAATTTGCCCTAAACCAGGACAATCCCTCATATCCCAGCCATGTCCTCCAGGCCCTGACAGTGCCCCTGAAATAGGATTATTGGGAAATTTTGCTGTTCGTTCTGGATGATGTGCTGCAAACACTGTGAGATGCACAAGTTGGAGGCAAAAGTGGCCTCAGTGATGGGAAGAGTCCATCCATGAGCTACAGGACAGCTGCTGCCTTACCTGTAGGGACATGAGAGGGCTCCAAGTGCCCTTCAGGCACCTCTTTCACGAGGAAAAGGAGGCATCTCCATAACCTGTGTGGGCACCTAAGGCTCCCCTGCTTGCAGCTCCAGGCAGGATTTCTTACCAGGAACACACACTTTTTGGCATGCACATTTGCTGACTTGAACGTCTCCATTTTTCTCTCATAATTCTGGCACTTGGCCTCACGCAGTGCCACAGGGAAGAGCTCTTCATCCACCCAAACAGGGCAAAGTTAGTTTTGGGTAAAAACAGCCTGGAGGAGAGAAGGCTCCAAGCAGACCTTAGAGCTTGTCCCAGTGCCTGAAGGGGCTCCAAGAAAGCTGGAGAGGGACTTTGGACAAGAGGCTGGAGTGCCAGGACAAGGGGGAATGGCTTCCCACTACCAGAGGGCAGGGTCAGATGGGATATTGGGAAGAAATCCTTCCCTGTGAGGGTGGGGAGGCCCTGGCACAGGGTCCCCGGAGAAGCTACGGCTGCTTCTGGATTCCTGGAAGTGTCCAAGGCCAGGCTGGACAGGGCTTGGAGCACCCTGGGACAGTGGAAGGTGTCCCTGCCTGTTGGTGGCTAGATTTGTTTTTGTTGGTTTTTTTTTTTTTTATGTCGAATTTTTTCCCTGGGTTGCCTGGAGACTTACGACTGGATATTTATGGGGGCTTCGCCAAAACAAAAGAAGTGGCTAGGTATGGGGGGGACGGGGGGATAGCTGGGGTGTTGAGGGCA
This sequence comes from Nicator chloris, assembly GCA_013400495.1. Taxonomy (NCBI): domain Eukaryota; kingdom Metazoa; phylum Chordata; class Aves; order Passeriformes; family Pycnonotidae; genus Nicator; species Nicator chloris. The sequence goes on along the minus strand of WAAE01020586.1, from coordinate 381,773 downwards.
GGAAATCCCCGGGCTGAGTAAGAGCAGTTCGGCTCTGGCCGTCGGCAAGGACGGACAGCTGGCTGCTTTTGGTTTGCTGCGAGGGAGAGGAGTCGGAGTCACCTCGGATTCCAG
>WAAE01020586.1:339401-381612 GCA_013400495.1 Nicator chloris | reverse complement strand
TTTTTTTTTTTTTTTGTTGTTTTTTGTTGTTGTTGTTAATGCAGTAATAGTTGTTGTTTGTTTGTTTTGTTATATACATATACATACATATATCAGTAAAGGACTGCTATTCTACCCTCAATATCTTTGCCTGAGAGCTCCCTTAATTGTCAAAACTGTGATAATTCAGAGGGAAGGGGGTTTGATTCATACATTCCAAGGGGGCTTTGCTCTTCCCCCATCAGACACCTGTCTTTCGAACCAAGACACTGCCATGGCAGGGGGTGAAATGGGATGAGCTTTAAGGTCTCTCCCACCCAAACCAGTCCATAATTTTAACTCACGTGTGTCTGGTTTGGGGTTGCACTGACAGCTGGAGCTCAGCAGCTGTGGTGTCATGGCAGAAGGCACCTGCTGCTGCCTGTGGGTGCTGCCCAGGGGACAGTTGGCATAAGCAGGGATGTCACTGACCTGGAAGCAGCAGCTGCTGGTCTGCAGGCAGGCAAATCCCCAGGGCAGTGGCAGCTCCCGCTGCTAAAGCACTGCCCCTGCTCACCCCACTGCTGTCTGTGATGGTCCCAGGTGCTGCTGGGTCCTGGGGAGAAGAGGAGAACAAAGGCTGTAGTTCTTGAATGAAGCAGTGAGAGTCCTGGGGGAGATGAAGCACAGCGTTACCCACTCAGGTTTGTTCATCCCAAGGAGAGAAGGGGCCTGGAGGGTACCTGGGCTGATGTTGGCTCTTCATGTACTGCAGCAACAGTGTCTTCATATGAAAGTGTGTGATCAGAGGTCGTCCTAGTCCGTGTGTCAGCTGAAAATAGGCAATTCTCACAATGTTGGTACTGAGCTGTGCAAAACTAGACATAAATCTGTGAAACCATCTCCCAAAGCCTTCACCCAAAGCTAGGAATTACGTGTCTGAAAGGAAAAGGGGTGTCATTCACCTACTTCTGCTGGTAAGTAAAAACTGTGAAAGAATGAGAGGGCATATTGGGTAAGGAATGTAGATTGTACAGGGCTGGGATAGCCTGGCTCCAAAAAGAATCAATTTCAGAGCCTGGGAGTGCATATTTGGGGAGGGGGAGGGAGAGGGCGAGGGCAAGGAGGCAACAATTTCTAGGATGTGAGAGGAATATCTGCCTTGCAGTGAGCGATGGTGTGGGTAATCCACCGGGAGAGCAAGTGCTGCAGCACATTTGCATATGGAGCAAGAGATTGCAGCAGCCACCCCGGCCTCGCGAATGAGAGCCCAGTAGGATGGGGACAGAGCAGTGACCTCTGCTCTAGAGACACACTGCCCTCAGTCAGGAGGAACTCTGCTACGTGAGCAAAAAGCAGGAGTTTCATTCAAAAATAAGGCTTTTCATTGCCTCAAGGCTTACAGGGTTGAGTCAGGTTCAGGCTGGTCCCAACAGGGAAAGAAGTCAGGGAAATAGGGAAGAGGACAAAGCTGGCACAGAGTCTTAAATCTGGTCCAGGAGAGGCAAAGTCCCTGCTCCTGCTGTGGATAATGGTGGGTTGAGAACAGGGACTGCTGCTGCCAGGCAGCACTTGCTGCAGTGGCAGCACTTGCTGCCTTTTAAAGGCTGCAGTGGCTGCCACAGATCTGAGTGCAAAACCAGTCCCTGCTCCTGAGGGAACCTGGGCTTGGCTGAACAGCCTCCACCCGCCTCCTCCACATCTCCTTCCTCCCTGAGGAGATCCTAGAGAACAGACACCTTTAGATCAAAGTCATCCCTCAGGCTGCTGATGTCCTTCTCCACGCGGGTGCGGGATGCCTGCTCTGCTTGGTAGCTGGCCTGGAGCTGGGCCAGCCTCTCCTGGTACTCCTGCAAGGGACAGCAACAGTCCTGTGACTGCTCCTGAGGTCACATCCAGGTCCATTCCAGGTCACACCTTATGACTATCCCAATACAACTCCACCACCAGTATTCACTGACTTTTTCTGTGACTTAACTTGACACAGTAGTCATTGCTGCTGATCAAAGTGACTGTTCAGCCCTGAAAACGGCTGCCTTGGGTGGTTGTGGTGCCCTGGAATGAACTTTCTAAAGAGCAAGGGGAGAGTTTTGTTTGCCTCTGCTTCCTCATTGTTCCTCCTGGCTCTGTATTCCTCTTTTTCCTCATCTGTGCTGTTCCTAACACCTTTGACTACTGCTTTCCTCAACTCTATTCCTCCCTTTTCTGACCATTTCACATGTATTTCCTCCAAAATTCTTCCTGGGAATCCATTCCAATCCATGCCCAGAGAGGTGGGAACAAGATGCGGGTTATAATAAGGCACATGGCCTCCATAACACATGGTCTGTTCATAGAAGAAGTCCAAGGATAACAAAATAGAGAAAGAAAAAGAAAAAGAGAAGTGTTCTGGAAAGGCTGAACCATATTTGTAATGATTACTATGAAAAAAGTTTTAGTCAAAGCCACTCTGGGATATCCCTTCCCAACTTACTTCTCTGATCAGCTGCGCCTCTGCCTCCAGATCTGTGATAAATGAAAATTTAAGTGTTAGAAATCCTTTCCATTGTTAATTAAGAAGTTCCTGTTAACAGTTGTACCCATTGTTAGTTGTTAGCCCGTAGGGGGGTGCGGGGAGCCGAGCCGGGCCACGCGGGCCGCATGGAGGCGGCGGGCCGGGTCGGGCCGCGTGGCGAAGCCGCTCTGAGCGGAGCGGCGGCGGCGAACGCTGCCGCCAGTGTGGGCAGAGCTGCGCGCTGCCGCGGCTCGCCCCACCATGGAGCTTCCACCGCTGCCGCCAGCCACTCCGCGGCTGCCGGAGGGTGCCCGGCGGGGACCGGCGGCCACCCAAGGGGGTGGCTCAGAGGGGGCAGGAGCGGCGCCAGCCGGGCCGCTGCGGTCTAGTCTCTGTCTCCTTTGAGGCTCCCCTGGAGCCCCCGCCGCCACCGCCAGCCCTTCCATGGCTGCAAGAGGGGGCGCAGGGCAGCCTGGGCCGGCGGCCGCCTCAGGGAGGAGGTTTCAAGCACCTGGTTGGAACAACTGCCGAGAATATGTAAATGAAAGCCATTTGTAGCCAAAGTACCACCATTTCAAGAGAAAATGCTGTTTCTGCTGTCCCTAGACATCAAACGAGCCATCCAAAGACTACCATCTTTGACGGTGCAAGTAAAGTGACTCTATAAATGCAGAATTAATTCTATCCATGAGTTGCAGAGTCCTCCTCCGGTGGCTACACCTGGATTTTTCAAGCCTTTCATTGACTTCCTGGGGTTGCTCGTGAGGCCAGAAGCCCCGACCCTGACTGCACTGCACACCGCAGACAGGATCGTCACAGCCTCCTCCTTCGAGTGGCACAGGCTTAAACCCTAGACGGGTCCCCTCCCCGCCTTGCTTTTCTAATAAAGAGCTGCATCTCTGAATAAAGGCTTCGGCCCTGTTCATTACAAGATCCACCTGGGGTTTGAGGCAGTGAGTTGGATTTGCTCCCAGGTGAGCAACCTCAGCAGGTAGAAGCCCTACAAAGCAAAGTAGAAATAAAAATCACTCAGAGTCACTGGGTGGGATTGTCTGCAGAATTCCTGGAGAGAGAACAAAGAAGCTGGGTGCCAGGAAAGAACACGGCAGCCCCCGTGCTCCTGCAAGCCACACTCACTGCCAAAATGCTGCTGGCCTGCGGCTCCATAGGTGTGGGGAGAGAGGGAGAGGTTCCAGCTTCAGGGGAAATATGGAAGTGATTGTAATTATATGGTATCTATAAATACAAGTATCTCTTTCAAAGGAAAACAGGAGACTTGTTTCCAGGGCTATGCTACAGATTTGGGAGGTAAAAGACACCGGGAAGATGAAAAGTACAAAGAAATTGCCTTCTTCATTCACAGCTCTTTCTGAAAGGGGACAGAAAGTGGGAAAAAGTCATCCTACAGCTTTATTCCCCTGCTGAAAGTTGCCCTTTCTTAGGGGCTAGTTCTCCAAAGGTGATCAGCTCCCTAAAGACTGCTCTTCCCCATTTGCTCCTACATTCCCTTTCCCTGCTCCAGAGGACAAAGCAAGTGTGCTGAGGCTGGGCTGAGTCCTCAAGCACTGCCATAAGGAGGGCAAAACTTCTCTTGTAGTGTCAAAAATTCACACTGTAGGAAAATAGAGGCTGAATACTTACTTTGAAAACATACATATATATATTTAATAAAGAATTTTACAGTATTATTTCTTTTGCAGCTAATTTTTGTTCTTCCAGCTGGAACCTCTCTTCTGCAACTGACCAAATTGTAGCCCACAATCACCAAAAATAACCAAGGATTTGAATCATGTCAGCCTTTTGTAACAGAATTTGTCACTATTGAAAACACTGGATTATTGAGATGGTCTTTGCCAGTGGAATAAGGTTAATTTGGCAGCAGCGAAGGAAAAGTCTGTAACCAGAATGGAGAACTCTTCCTCCAATAGGTAAGAGAAAAGTTGAGGTAAAATTTAGCTAACATTTTATGTGTAAAACCTCCTTTTTTGACATCTCTGCAGCCAGTAAAGGCTCTCCTACCTGACAAGCCCCTCATGCCCATCTGTTCAGCCAGAATGGCCTTCAGCTTCTTAATCTGCTGGTACTCTCTCAGCAGGGCATCCTTGGGGTCCTAGTTGATGCAGGGCTTGTTCCTGATGTTCATGGCTTGCTTTGCGTAGCGCAGGGTGCTGAGGCTTTCCTCGTAGCTGTCATCAGCCAGAGACACGCGTGCCACCATCAGGGTCCTGGTGTTCCCCCCCCAGGGAGGCCTGGAGCAGCCTATTCACTTTGGAGTCTCGGTATGGAATGTGTCTGCACCTGCCGTCCACCAGGGCCGAGATGACATTGCCCAGGGCAGACAGGGAAAGGTTGATTTTGGTGGCCTCTTTCAGCCGCTCCCCTGTGGCACCAGTCCTTGACTTGTCTCTCACTTCCTGCCAGATCCACCAAGTTGAGTTTGGCAGCCCTAAGGTGGTCCTGCCCTTGCTTATCTGCAGGGAAACAATTCCCAGTTAGCTCTTAGAAGGAAGCATCTCAGCATCTCTTCATCTCATCAAGAACCAGGACTCTCTCAGCACCACGTCCTGTTCCAGCCCTGTTCTTTGTCTGCTTTGGGCCCTGACTCCCTGAAGTAAGTAAATATTTACTTAATCTCAACACTGCACATTTTAGTGCTTTCCTCAACAGGATCCACAGTAAAAATCCATGCTTGTTCTTACTCTCCCAGTGAGCTCTGAACGCACACATACACCCCACCACATATTTCAATAGTATTTACAATTTCAGCCAAAGTCCTCTACAAGTAACATGATCAGACCATGAGTTTATACAACTTTTTCCTCCTCAGTTTGTTTCATGAGAGGAAATTTAGATGAGATATATAGAAATTCTTCCCTGTGAGGGTGGGGAGGCCCTGGCCCAGAGAAGCTGTGGCTGCCCCATCCCTGGAAGTGTCCAAGGCCAGGTTGGACAGGGCTTGGAGCACCCTGGGATAGTGGAAGATGTCCCTGCCCATGGCCCAAACCTCCCAGATGAGGAGATGGATCCTGCTGAGGAGTCAAACCCAGGGAGCTGGTGTCTTGCCATCACTTTAAGTCAGGAGCAGATTGAGCTGAGGCTGCCCAGCTGCCTGGACACACACCTTACACGTGGAATATCTGCTTCCTGGTCTGCATTTGAGGCTGGAATAGTGTATGGCACAGGGACCCTGTGAGGAAGACAAGAGTGCATCTGGTTTCTTTAGGAGCCCCACACTTCACTGGCTCCTTACCTTTCCCAGCCTCATACAGAGCAAAGATTTGGAGACAAACTCTTGGAACTGCTGTCCTAAGCGCTGGACCACACTCTTGAATGTCCACATCCCAAGTATTCCATAAGATTGCAACCCAAATTCAAGGGAAGAGCTCCTTTAGCACTCCAAGCACAGAAAGCATTGAGATTTTAACTGAATCCATCCTTTTCAAGGCAGACTTCCACAAATCTTGGCCTTGGAAGGAGTCAGAGTTCTGTTTCACAGTTTTGGACAATACCTAAACATGAGCAATGAACAATCTGATGCATGAGGAAAAGTTGAAAGTTCACAGGTAAACACCAAAAACTCTAAAATCTGTTGTCCCAGGATATTTCTGTTACAACAACAGATTGGTAACTGTGGAGTTTAATGTTTGCTGCTGAGCAAACTTGTTTCACTCCAGCTCATTCTCATGTGTCAAGACATGGGAGAACAGGGTAAAAACATGGGGCTTAAACAGAGCACCCTGTCCTTATCCTTTCTGAGTGCTGGGGTGAATGGGCAGTCACAAAAAGTAGGTTTTCTAACCCTTTCCCTTCTTCCCTTGGTTCATGTAAACGCTGCCAGGCAATCAAAAAGCTGTTTTGGTTCCTGCCAGTCCCTTTAACCAACCAGGCTGTTTGTTTCCAGCTCAGAGCTCATGGTTTAGTTCCTATGGTGTGAGAAGGTCCTCAGACTCTTACTAAAATGTCTGCAGCAACCTAAAGATCTTCCTTAATTCCCTGTCAGCCCATTGGCCTGGGCTGATGACAGAAGCACACAACATAAAGGAATAAAACATCTGCTAATCTAAATAAAAATATTGTAAAAATAAATAAGTATAAAAAAATTTACAAAGGTGTAAAAATCTAAGTAAAAATACTGATGGGAACTTGCATGTTTCAAACATCTGCAGCCAAGAGCCCAGTATTTTTCATAATTCCTAAACATGTTAGTTAAAAAAAGAGTAATTTTATTCCCTTTAAAACATCAACTCTCCATAAATTATTATTTAATACAGGGTCACCAGGAAAAGAACTTTGAACTCTTTTCGAAGCCTGAAGATGACAACAGAAATACCAAATTCCTCAACTATTTCAGGTAATGCTGACCCCAGCAGAACCATCTGGTTTATGGGGATTGGCCAGAGCCCTTAAATTTCTCCTCAAATATTCCATCTGTTTTTAACTGCCAAAGCTGCAGGTTCCCCACCTGCCATCCTGTTCCGTGTCATGTTTCCAAAGCTTTAAATCAGAGAAATTCAGGCTAGATTGAGGGCCCTGCACCAATCTTGAGCACAGAAGAGGAGTGCAAATACTTCCTCCCTGCTGGGATAAAGCTGGGATTTTACAGACCCACACAACGCATCCAGTGTCTGTGCTAATTGAGAAACTCCCCAATCCCTCACTTACTGAGTGGAAAATGAGGTACTGTCATCAACATCTGGAACCACAATTTTGGAAGACATTGTGTAACTCTCCCCATGACTGAAAGAGCTGAAGAAAACTAAGCCAAGCTGTTCCCAGCTAGGGTCAAAGACAACGCAGAGATTAATTCCTTTCTGCTCCCAGAAAAACCCTCTTGAAGTCCCTGTTCAGACCCAGAGAGGCAGCTCTTTCAACTAAAGAAAAGCCAGTAACATACTCATGAAAGGAAAGTTAGTCACTAAAACTTTATTAAAGGATTCTTTAATTCCATCCTTAAAAAATATGTCCTATGTTTAAGCTCAGTGAAGGAATTGTCAGGTGACATGACCTGAACGGTTTCATTTGGGAGGGACCCTAAGGCTCATCTCATTCCACCCCCTGCCATGGGCAGGGACACCTTCCACTGTCCCAGGATGCTCCAAGCCCCATCCATCCTGGCCTTGGACACTGCCAGGGATCCAGGGGCAGCCACAGCTGCTCTGGGCAACCTGTGCCAGAGCCTCACCACCCTCACAGGGAAGAACATTTTTCTCCTGGACCTACAATCATGTGGGATGTGCTGTGGGATGATGAGCGAGCACACAGATCCTTTGCCCTGCTAGGCCCAGCCCCAAGGCAGGGCACCCAGGTACACACCAACAGTGTAGATTTCCATGCTGACAGTGAAGATGGAGTGGGAGCGGGAGGAGCCCTTGTTCATGAGGGTGAAGGCCACAGCTCTGTTCCTGCAGCCCGTGTCCATCAACTGCTCACACTGGGCCACACTGTGCACGGCGTGCAGGGACAGCCCCTTCATACACACCCCCTGCTGCAGGTGCTCCTTCAGCTGCCAACAGGACAACACACACCAGGTCAGAAAAGGAGGCACTGAAGCCATGGAAAATTACACTGGGAGTGGCCCAGAAGCTTAAGGGCTATGTGAAATTAAACTGCAGTAGTAGAAAAACACATCTGACTGCCACCAAAAGGCCTGATATCTGAAGGAGGAATAAAACCACAGAAATAGAGGGCTCAAAGAATTCAAGTTAAAAGCTGGTGATTGATTCAGACATCCCCCAGGCTATGAGGAACCCAGCTTCTATCCACCCTCCATCTTCTCTATTATTAAGCTGCATATTTTAAACAAGAATCAAAATACATCTCACTTATTATGGCAAAGGCTCTAAGATCTCCTCAGTCATAGGAAGCTTTTTTTAATATCAAAGCACATATACAATATTCCCAGATATTGTTCCCGGTGCTTTGCTGAACTCTCTGCTCTGAGTGGGTGGCTTGAGCTCACTGAGAACATTCCCGAAGTACCACTCATCACACACAGGTGAACTGTCACCATTTTTCTCCAGAATAATTAATTTTAAATGAGCAAAAATCCTATTTGGGACCCTGGGTTGAGACAGAGCATTAAATACCCAACAGCATCTTCTCGGTAATTATCAACCACACAGATGAAAAGTTTCATACAGAATGTTAATAAGCAATGGAAATATCCAAAATTTTGAGTTACCCATCAAACCTACATAAAAAATACAAAATAATCCAGAGGTCCCTGCACTCCTAGACCAGCCCCCTCCACACTGGGAATTTTAAATGAGCTGAATTAATTTTCCACAGCTCTGTTACACACCACATTTGCTAAGTTCATCACCGAAACTATCTTTATCATGTCAGCTGGGATATCGAGATATGGTTGCCATGATGGAGCAACAGAGACCACATTTGGCACTGTGACTTTCAAAGGGGAGACTCATACTTCAGTGATGTTCACAAGAAATGATGCAAAAGTGTTTGCTGTTAAAAAAATCCCACAGAACAGAGTAAAAATGGCTGAAAATTTAACCGGGTGGGATTTATCCTTGTTCCAAATCCACGATGCCCAGGATGAATCCAGGTACAGTCACAGCCAGTGCTCATACACTGTGACTGGTCTGTGCTACTGAGAATGCCAGGACTGGCCTGGCTCCGTTTGGGGCTGCTGCAGGGTCCCTAAGGAACACCTGACCAAGGACATGGCTGTAGTCACTGAGGTGAAAGGCAAAGGAATGAACAAAAATGGGATTCTGGGGGAAGTTGAAGGACTCAGAGGAATGCAGTGGGGCAGCCTGGGATTTGTTTCAGCAGGACACACTCCCTCAAGTCTCAGTGGAGGCAGCAACAGGCAGTGACAGAGTTACCCTGGAAACTGCTCTGCCCAGCTCCTGCCCTCCCAGTGCTAACTGCGTCACCATGGAAACCCCTGTCACCGAAACCTGGAACAAAGGATGGGAAACTGCAGCAAGAAGTCCCTTCTCCCACTCTCCCTCTGCAGGAGACTGGCAAAGCACACTTGGCACATGGAGCAGAGAGGGGTCTGCCTGCCTTAAAGCCAGAAACCTGTTAGAAATACCTGCCCTGTAAGGCAGTTTGGGTGTGTTGCCATCCCAGAGCGTCTCAAGGTGCTACTGCATTGGTTTTATACACCAGGGCAGTCCTGCAAGGAAGTAAATTGAGACAAGGAGATTTCTAGCTCCCTCCAGGAACACATACAAAAAAGCCACTGCAAGGATCTGCAAAGCCACCAAGAGGCAAACTTTATAAAGATCAGCCCCCTGATTAGGATTTTGGGAGAATTTACCCTCCTGTTGTCCTGTCAACATCACATGTGCTCCCATGGGGAGTAATACCTGCTGTGTGCCCTCAAAACGGATCCGCCTTTTTGGTTTAGGCAGATAAAGAGATCATCCATGGCTCCACTAGATCAGATTAAGCATTTATAGGACCCAGAATCCTCTTGCTTTAGAGACAAGCATGAGATGAAGAGGATGAGAAAGAAATTGCCCCATGAGCACTTCATTCCATCCTTGTCCAGTAAAGGATTTTCACAGAGCTGCTGCTGAGCTATCAGCCACTATCATGTAGGATACAGTGGACATGTCTCCGACTGCATCCTGTTCCTAAACTTTCACCAAAGTCCCTCAAAAGTCCCCCTTAGCTTCCATATTCCTCATGTAACTTCATATTCTGGCACTCAAGCTTCTGACAGAGACCATTGTTGCACTTCTGTAAGTCATAGTAACACCCATCTGAGCTAATTAAAGCATTCAATTAAGAGCCGTTGAGCCCGCCTCACCTCCAGCTTCTGCTTGGTGTCAGCTCCTAGAAGGTCTCGTATGTCCCCATTGTACATGTCCAGGTAGGAGGCTTTCAGCAGGAACCTGGCGTTTTCAGCACATGCACAGCACACAGGATTTGGGGTGAGGCTGCACAGCACAGGCAGCCTAGGGAGCCGCTCTCACAGCTGGGTGCCCACCACCCTTCAGCACCTCCCCTGGCAATTCATTCCAGGTGGAACCACCCAACACACTCACAAGGGACTTTTGGTCCTTCCACACCTCAAGGGACCGCAAGGGACTTTTGGTACTTCCACACCTCAAGTCCACAACGTCATCTGGGATGAGGGTGCAGTTCATCTGACTATGGACAGGCCTCAGCTTAAGGACAAGAAGCAGTGCACCCCAAACTTTTCCCCATTCACACTTCATGCCATCAGCACTCATTTCTTGGGATAGGATGCCAAAATCTTTTTAGCAAACACTCATCAACAGGATCTCTTTTATACCCACCTGTACACTCTCAAATGCCCTGGGAATGATCTCTTTCTGTGAGGAAGGATCTGCAATGCCCTGCATAGTGAATGACTTCCCACTGCCAGTCTGGCCGTAGGCAAAGATGGTGCCATTGTAGCCTTCCATGACACCCTGGAAACGGGGAAAAACCAAAAAAAACCAGCCATCATCTTTGCCTAATTGGAAATACATTTGTCCTAGGTTACAGTGTAAGATGTATCCAAAAGTATGTATTCTGTTACCATCTTCATAAGCTGTTGGAAGCGGTGGGACAGTGTTCCACATCCCCTCCATGACTCATCCCTGATAAGCTCCTGGGGCTATCTTCTGTTAATAGGCCAGCTGTTGACACCAGGTGCAGCAGAGTTCTTATCTCTCCTGTGGCCCATCCTCCCTCCAGGGGGACATTTTCTGTTAATGGGCCATCACTGCATGGCTGATAAGATTACATCCCATTGTGAGATACTCCGCCCAGAGGGAGGAACCAAGCATTTCATCCTGAATATAAGCTGAGGTTTGGAACACCACAGGTAGCCTTAGCCACTGGATTTCCAGAGGACAAGAGCTACCTACCAGACCTTTTCTACAGGATCACTGCTTCAACAAGACTACTTCATCTGGACTGCTACTACCACCCTAACTAACAGGGTGTTGGGCTTGTATTCTGACTCTGTCAGTGGTCCTTTGTACTATTGCATTTATCTTTTTATTTTGTTTTTACTTGTTTTGTTGTTTGTTTTTTTTTTTGGCTCTATTAAATTATACTTCTGACTTGGAGTGTCTCACTAGTTTTGCTTTCAAACCAGCACAACATTGTCCAGATTCATTTCCACCCACTAAAAGGTATTTGAAAGGAAGAGCTGGAAGTAAACATCAAATGGCTGCTTAATCTTCACACACCATCAGAATATAGCAATTAGAAAATTAGCATATAAATCAATGTTTTTCTCTCAAAACAGGGAATCTTGAAGCAGTGCAGGTGTTGAAAAGCAGTTGACAACACCAGCACTTAGAAAACCATAATATTTTTGCCCTAGGGCACAAAATCTTATGAGATTCAAAGAGACAACTAGAACAGTAGTTGGTTGTGGGGTGGCCAAGGGGATGGTCTCTATCTTTGAATAATTTTTGCTTGGCAAGCTGCTCACTGTCACATGTCCCTGTTTCAGAGAAGTGTTGTAGGAAGAAAAAATAACTGGATTCCTTAGGGTTTAAATAAGAAAAAAAAATAACCGATTATTCTAATATCTACTGTTTTTAACCCTGCTCATTCTCATGATCAGGAACCTCCATCATAAAACCATCATGAGCCATTTAAGCCATGTTACTTCTTCTAAGAAAACTTTTTTGGAGTGGGAGGAGGTTGATCTTTTTTTTGCTTAACAGGTTCATTTCTCACCTCAGCTGTTCTCTGTGCTGATCTGTTAACAAGGAAACAAAGGGACCCCCTATCCTTTTTCCAGTCTAAGCCAGGCTGAGGTTCCCCATCTTCTCTAAGGTTTCTCACTTGACAGTAAAAATGGGAACATTTCCTAAATTTTCCTAAAAGTTCCTAAAATCATCAGTTTGATATCAGAGCTGTTGCTGCCCCTGGATCCCTGGAAGTGTCCAAGGCCAGGTAGGATGGGGCTCGGAGCACCCTGGGATAGTGGAAGGTGTCTCTGCCCGCGGCAGGGGTTGTGATGGGATGAGTTTTAAGGTCCCTTCCCACGCAAACCTGTTTGGGATTCTATGGTATAAATATTCACCTAAACCAATTAAATGTAACTCTTTCCTCAGCGCTCTCCTGGCTGCTAACAAAGTTTTGTTTCTTCCCAGTTTCCCAGCCTGTTGCCAGGACACTGTCTGCTCTCCTCTGCTCCCCAGGCTTGTAGCTAAACCCCTTGAAGCAGTGGACAGGGCTTTCTGCCCATAAATCATAGAATCCCAAATGGTTTGGGTTGGGAGAGACCTTAGAGTTCATCTCATTGCACCACTCTGCCATGGGCAGGGACACCTTCCAGTACAGGGAAGGTCAAGTGGATCCTGCTCCACTTAGGGATCACTTGTAAAACACCTCAGCCCCTGTCCCAAGCTATGTGTTCACAGAATATCCTCAGCTGGAAGGGACCCACAAGGATCAGAGTCCAATGCCTGGCCCTGCACGGACACTCCAACATTCCCACCCTGTGCCCAAGAGCATTGTCCAAATGGAGCTCCTTCCTTCATTGTGGTACCCCAAACTGCCCCCATCCCTGGCTGTGTGGGGCTCCCCTGGGTCCCCCCTGACTTCCGCGAGCAGGAAGGCCATCTCACTGTAGATGTGCTTGTTGCTGTGCTCCCCACCGAATGCCCCGTTGAAGGACAACTGCCTGGGGGGCTCCACGGGGGCCGCGGGGTTCAGCAGCAGGCACCGGCCCCGCACGCTGTCCGCGCCGACAATCGCCCGGCACCCCGGGGCCGCCTCACGCCCGCTCGGCAGCACACGGCCACCTTCGCTGCCTCCGCGGCCACCGCCCCGGCAACACACACGGGGGTCACTGACACACACACCGGGGTCACTGACACACACACCGGGGTCAGCCCCACACACACACCAGGGTCAGTCACACACACTGGGGTCAGCTTCCCCACACAGGTCACCCCACTCATCCAGACCAGCCCCACATGCACTCACTCGGCGGGACTCGGGGGGCACCGGGGACTGGGAGGAGGCTGGGCAAGCCTAACCCTGGGAATCTGCACCCATTGTGGGGGGAAGCACTTACCCCTCACTGAGGGCATACAGGGGAAGGAACCCTGAGCCAGGGCGGCTGGGGCAGAACGGCAAAGTAAGGGGAAAAAGAGCTGGGGAGAGATGCACGGAAAGGGAGAAGCTGGGAACAAGTCTGAGGGGGAATTAGGGCAGGTCAGGGGGGAGGAAACCTGAAGGGGGGCATTGTGAGGGGAATCCCGAGGGGAAGCTGAAGGGCGGGAAACCCAGGGGTAAGAAGCTCTGAGGTAACTTTAGGGAGCAGAGACACACCCAAACGGACTGAGCAAGGGAAAACCTGAGGTAACGTCGCCGGTACCGCGCTGGACAGAGGGCGCACAGGGACCCCAAGGGGCCGGCACGAGGCGGTGGCGCCCCGCGCATGCGCGAGTGACCGCATGCGGTCGCCATAACGACCAGAGCCGCACAGGGAGAGAGGCCCTGCCCATTGTATCACATGACTGTCGCGGGCGGACGGGGGCCCGCACGTGTGCAAGGGGGTGCACGAGGACAGGTGTGCAAGGAGGGGTGCAGAAGGGCACACACGTGTGCATGTGCATAGGGGCGTGAGTGTGTGATGGCACCGGTACCCAGCTGTGCCCATGCACGGCTGTGACCCCTGCGTGTCCAAGAGAGGGTGAGCGGACATGTGGGTGTGCAGCCTCCTGTGAGCACGAGTGCAGCACTGCAGCAGCGGGAGCCCAAGCGTGTGGTGCAGTCGTGGAAGTGCGTGAGTGCATGAGCGCATCGTGCATCATGCAAGAGTGCATGACTGCAAGTTCGTGGGGTGCCTGGGCCGGAGAGTGTCTGCGCACACATGTGAGCACACAGGTGTGTGGTGGGTCACGCCGTGGGTGGGTGTGAGCAGCCAGCAGAGCCCTGCTTCAGATGCACGAGAGCCTTTATTGCGGGAGGCGCCGGACAGCCCGGGCAGGGCGCTAAGGCAGGCGGCAGCGAGTTAAAGCTGGGGGTGCTGGGGGACAGCCGTGCTCGCGGAGGGGGCCGGGCCTACCCCCACTCGTACTGCACCCCGGTGGGGGCGGCGGGGGCCCAGGCGGCCTCCCCCGCCCCGGCGCCGGCGCTGGCCCCGCCGCCTGGGTCCTGCTTCTCATAGCCGGGGTTGCGGCGGCCAGAGGCCAGGCGGCAGAAGCAGCCCCCCAGTGGCCCGGAGTAGTGGGCCAGGAGGGCGGCCACACTGGCGAACTCAGCGTTGGAATGCTGCAGCCGGGAGAGAGGGGAGAGGGAGAGGTGAGCCCCCCGTGCAGGCTGTGCCCACACACACCTGCACCCCTGAACTGAGTGTGCCCACGCAGCACATCCCTATGTGCCCGTGTGCCAGCACACCCACACACCTCACACACCCCTGTGGCTCTGCACCGGTACCCATGGGGCCAAGGCACCCACGCACCAGGGCACAGGTGAAGGTGTGAGCTCAACACAGCCATGCATGCACCTCACCCCCACATGGGGTGCTGGGGCACTGTGTGTGCCAGATACACCCACAGGTCAAAGGCACCCTGACCTGGTGGGTGGATCAAATGCACACCAGTGCACTGGTGCATCACATACCTGTGCATTAGTGCACCCAAAACCCAGGTGTGTTACACACCGAAGGGTGGATGCACAGGTGCACCCATGCCCAGTGGTACCTGTGTGCCATGCCCAGATGCACCTGTGCCCCAAGGCACCTGTGGATCGATGTGCCCACTAACCCACACCCCTGTGTGCACCCACACCAGCACCTGAGCCCACCTTGGCGCATCCCTGCACCAAGGCACAAGTGCAACTGTGCACAAGCACACCAAGTGCACTTACACGGTGCATGAACTGCATGCATGTGGCAGTGCATCCCTGTCCTGACATGCCAACACGCTGGTGCATCAAGGCACAAATGCACTTACACTCCCAGTGCACCCATGCATTGGTGGTCCAAACACACACACAGTACCAAATAAATGCGTGTACACACCAATGCGCCCATGCAGGGGCACACCAAATGCACTTAGCACAGCCATGCACCGAGGCACAACACAGCAGTGCAGGGACGCACAGATGAACCACATGCACTCGCAGCCTGGCGCACCCACGCGCAGACACGTCCAGGGCGCTTACCCCGCTGCAGTCCCTGTGCCCTCATGCACCGAACACGGCCGACCCCGCCGACCCCGCCAGCCCCGCACTCACCTCCACGCAGAACCTGCCCTGGTGTGTCCTGGCCACACCGTAGGACACCACGCCGCAGGGCGCCCGCACCCACAGGGACCAGCGCTTGGGCAGCCCGGGCTCGGCGCGCAGCAGGAAGGCACCGAGCACGTCCCGCCGCAGCAGCGCAACCCCGGCGGCCCTGGGGACGAGGCGGCGGTGGGGCAGGGCCCGGGGATGGGGCAAGGGATGGAGCAAGAGGGGCCGGCGGTGGGGGGGGCTGCGGGTGCCGAGGATCGAATGCTCGCACACACGGACTCACCTGGCGATGCCGGCGAAGGCCCACACGCTCTCGGCGAGGACGCTCTCGTTGTCGGGCAGGAAGGCCAAGCTCCTCACCCCTTTGCTTTCCCCTCCCGCCGCCGCTGCGGGAGCCCGTTAATCCCCTCTTTGGCCCCAAACACTCTGCTGTGTATCCCCGTGTCTCAGTTTTCCCCCTGGCACTCACCGGCGTCGCGGGGCTGCTGGTGGAGCTGTCCCTCTCCCCCGCAGTCCCGGTAGGCTCCCGAGCGCAGCACTTTGCTCCGAATGGCTTTCTTGCGCACCAGCACCGGCGAGCAGTACGGATTCCCCGGGCGCCAGGCTCTGCCTTCCGCCTCCGGCCGCCAGTCCTGGAGGATGCACAGGCTGTGAGAGTGGCCTGGGGGCTCTGTCCATGGGGAATATCAGGCCAAACACCACGCAGAAAAGTGCTGTCCAAAGGATGCGATGCCAAAAAAAGCTGTGCAAAACACCACACACAAACAAACAAAAGAAAGAAAAAAAAAAAGACGTGCAAAACACTATGGGGAAAATGCAGTGCAAATAATGCTGTGCAAAACATGGTGTACAGAAGAAATGCCATGCAGAACACCATGGAAAAATGCCATGCAAAAAAATCACCATGCTGTGCAAAAAACAGTGCAAAAAGAGCTGTGAAGAGCATTTTTACTGTGTAGACATTTCTGCAAGAAATGCCACGTCAAAACAGCCATGCAAACCACCATGCAAAAAATGCTATGTAAAAAAGTTACGAGAAATAATGCTGTGTAAAAGAAGTTATACAAAAACATATCATGGAAAGAAAGTGCTGTGCAAAAACGCCAGGGAAAAAATGCACTGTAAAACCTCCTGCAAAATCGCTGTGCAAATAATAGCTGTGTCACAGACTGCTGTGAAAGAAATGAGGCTGTCCTGTGCAGGGCCAGGAGCTGGACTTAGGTGATCCTTGCGAGTCCTTTCCAGCTCAGAATATTCTGTGAAACACTGTGCCAAGGAAAGGCCGCAGAGGAAAAGCCATGCAAGACCCCGTATAAACGGGCTGTGCCAAAGCACCCGTGCAAAGTGCCGAGCAACGAAACACCGTGTGGGAATACCAGGTGTGAGAACACCGCGCATGCAGACGGGCAAAGGAGCAGCAGCCAGGGCAGGGCAGAGGCACCCACCCAGGTGCCCAGCGGGCCGAGACCGCCGGCCGCGGGCAGGCGCCGGAAGGACACGAGGGCGTTGACATTTCGTGACACCTCCTCGGGGTTGAGGGGCTCCCGCAGTACCCCCGGCCCTGGGAGCTCCCCCTCGCCCGCCTGCTCCTCGGGGTGTGCCAGGAGGTAGCAGAGCTGGAAGGAGCGGCAGAGCAGGAGGTGCAGGGTCTGGACCTGGGGGAGGCAAAAGAAGCTGCGTGCAAATATTAAAAATAATAATAATGATGATGTTTTGAGGGCGGGGGGGGGGGGATTGGGCCACCACCTCTCCCGGGAGCCCCACGAAGAGGTGGCAGAAGAGGGTGCTGGGGGGACTCTGGGGGTTGCGGGCCACAAAGGCAAACTGGCGGTGGGGGAGGCTCCAGGTGCTGTACAGGATCCGGCGCAGGGCGTGTGCCATCAGCAGTGTCTGCGGGAAGGGGAGGGGGTCAGGGGTATCCAGCACCCCTGGGCCCCCCAGCCAACCCCAGCAACCCTGAATCCTCTTCTCAGACCCTGACCCACCTCCCTAGCACCCCTGTGTCCCCCATCAGCCCCCCCAACACCCCTGACCCCTCCCAGCATCCCTGACTCCCCTCCCCAGCACCCTGATCCTCCCAACACCCCTGCAACACCCCTGACCCTCCTACTCAGCCCCCCTGAGCCCCAGCACCCCTTCCCCATCCCCTTGACCTCCCTAGCTCCCTACCTCCCCATCAGCACCGAAGACCTTCAGCCCCTGCAAGCTGAACCTCAGCACCACCAACCTCCTCCTGGGACAGTCCTGTCCGGGGGAGATGTGGCACTGGGGGTCTGGGCTGTGCCCCCTGTGGGTGCCCCGATTATTTGGGGTCCCCTGTGCTTCCCAGCGGGGGGAGCAGTGGTAGATCCCGACCTTCAGTGCCCGCAGCTGCTCCTCCAACTGCCCCACTCGCTGCTGCAGGTCCAGCTCCTCCACCATGAAGGATCCCACGTACTGGGGGGACAAAAACCCTACCCGTGTCAGCAACAACCCCCCACGATGCCCCCGCAAGGCAACAGGCCCAGGCTGAGATGATGGTTTGGGGAGTCATGAGGGTGCAACTGCACCCAAATCTCATCTCGGGGTGCCACCCCCCACCCCCGCCATGGGTAAGTCACCTCTGCTGGCTTGGTGACAGACCGGGCTCGCTGCTGGGGGGCCGCAGGGTCCGGCCCCCGCACATTGCCCGGCTTCTTCTTCATGGCAGCAGAGTTTGGGGGTGAAGGTTGGGTCAGGATGGGGTTAACTCCGATGCCACATCTGAGTTACCCGCAGCCCTCCAGGGTGATGGTGCTGGAGCAAGCACGGGGAGCCTGGGTTCGGCCCCCGTCAATGTCCCTGTGAGGAGGGAGGGGACAGACACAATCCTGCCCTCCCTGTCCCCTTTCCAGCCCGCGGAGCCCCGGGGAGATGCTGCGGTCCCTGCGTGGAGCACCCCAAGTCCTGACGCTAATGCAGAGGTCCCCAAGTCCCGGTGCAGATGTCCCCCAGCTCCCTGCCCCAATAAAATGGTCCCAACCCCAGCACAAGGGTTTCAGCATCCTGACTGCACGGGTGATGTGAGGGACCCCATCTTCTGTTCCTGAGCTCCAGTCGAGGGTCCCATGTCCCCAAGCTGCATGCAGGCAGCCCCCACGTCCTGATCCTGATGGTGATGTGAGGAACCCCAAATCCCCACCCCAAACGTGATGGATGCAGTGCCCACATTCCATCCCCAAATGAAACCCAAGCAATCCCTGCATGCCGAACATACACTCTGGACCCCAGGTGAGGTGCATGCAGTCCCGCATCCCGAACTCCAACAAGGTTTTGGGGTCCCCCCCACATCCTCCCCCTCCCATCCTCCGTCCCACTTTCCGCCGGCCACGCAGCAGCACCGAGATCCCCGGGGCTCTCCAGGGCTGATCCCAAAACACCAGCGATGAGGGCAGCAGATTTGGGGGTACTTTTTGGTCCAGAACAGCCACGGAGGGGTGCGCCGGACCTTCTCCAGTCACCCAAAGGGGGCTTGTGCTCCTCAGCCGTCGGGCGGGCTGAGACCGGCGCAACTCGTGTCAAAGCGGCCCCGCCGCAGCCGCCTGGGTGCAAACGCGTGAAAGGGGGGAGGGGGTCCGCCTGCCCCAGGCGCATCCTAATGGTGGGGGGAGTCCCTGCGGTGCCATCTCCCCGTCACAAGCGCAGGTTGGCCCCTCTCCTTCCCGGCACAATTTGGGGGGGGGGTCTCCCCCCTCCTCAGCCAATCCACGGACAGGCAACCCCCAAGCCCCGCCCCCGTTCCCCACGCTTCATTTGTCAATGGAGCCCCCAGCCCACTGGCCACCCTGGGGGTCCCCAAGGGAGGGATGCTAACCCCCCAAATTTAGGTGATGTGTGACACCAGGCACCAAGCATCCCCTGGGACCCCTAAACCTCTGGACCCCCTCCGGCTTACGGGCAGCTCTCGTTTGGATGGCTCCGGAGAAACGCAGGTGAAAAATTCCCGCTGCTCCGGCTCTCGGCCTCCGCCGGTTGTTTTTCCTTCGCCGTCGGCTCCTGCGGCTGCTCCGGCCGCGGCGCAGAGATGCTCGACCCGAGTGTGTCAGGCCCTCGTCACCAGCCAGGCCCCGGCGAGCCCGAGCCCACGGAGCCCACGCCGGGCTCGGGGCAGGCAGCAAACTCCCATTTCCTGCCTCCGATCTGCCCGCGATGAATCACCGCAATTTTCCTCCTCGGTTCTCTCCGTTTCTTGGAAGCGACGGCGAGCAGGAAGGAACGCTCGCTCGGGATTTTAGAAAACGCGGCGGCAACTGATTTTCTCTGCGTCTTTTCCCAGTCTCCTCCAGCGTGCCCAGCGGAGCAGCGATTTCTAACCCTGACACGTACATACGTGGTTGCTTGCTTGCCAGCCCCTGCCCTGATGCTCAGACCCTTTTCACCCCAATTTCTACATTCCCTGTGGAGTTTTGTCCACTGCTGCCTGCTTTTGCTGGGGAAAAAAATGAAGAGGGGTGGCTCTGGCCTCACTGCAGAGCAACCACGTTACACACAGCCTCCCTCACACCCTCTGAGCCAGCCGAAGGGACAGAATCCAGCCCAATCCCAGGGACAAGCTTGGCTCCTGGAATGGGAAAGCAGCAGTTTGGGGAGGAGATGGGGTCTAACCCTCAGCGCTGCATCCAAAAATCCCTGTCTCGTGCCCCAGAAATCCCGAGGGTGTGAGGAAAAGGGTCCGACCAGCAGCATTCAACCCTTGGGTCACTGCCAGCACCAGCTGCTTCCAGACACCATGAGCTGCGGTGGCAGAGCCACCCGATCATCGATAGCGGAGAAACTGTGGAAAAAAAGGAAAAAACCAGGACAGATGGGGCTGAAGGAGCAACATAACGGAGCCCAGTCTGGCCAGGAAGCAGAGACTGGGGAAGAGCGAACGGCAGAGCCGGCACAAACCCCCCAGAAGGCATTTGCTCTGCTGGCAGTGAAGACTTTCCCATTCAATCCCAGTCATTGCTCCTGGGAAGAAAGGATCACTCCTTTGGAGTAAATACAACCAATCCTGTGACTTTTTTTTGGCTCAGTGTGCAGAAATTGCTTCAAACCACAGCCAGAGTCTGGTGATGACCAAGGTTTTGGCACAATTCTTAATTCAAGGTGCTCCTGCTCGGATGTGAGAAATCCGCGTCATCCAGAGCAGTGTTTCAACAAATACCCATGAGATTGTCAGTGTGGGGATGCATTGGGAAGAGGGAGTTTGCAAAATGCCCAGCACCTGGGTGAAGACTCCTTGTCCCCGTAAATATGCCTAGCACTGAGAAGTTTCTTGGATTCATCTCACAACAATGCCAAAGAACTCCATAGCTTCAGTACAAGCAGCCCCAGGAACAAGCCATAAACTGCTGTTTCTAATTGCTTTACACCCCTATGGATCATTCTTTGATCAGAGCTTTCACTCTGTTTCCCATCAGCTGTGATTTTTAACCTGCTGTTAGTACCCTTCTTACAGGGTTGGGAACAATCTAGGCCATTTCTATCGGAATTTTTAAACTCCCAGTTAGAGGTAGCACACAGACACAGCAGCTGAAAAGAATAAATTCAATGAAGCTGTTTTCTCCCTTTCTGTGTAATTCCCCTCCTCGCAGCTCTTTGCAGCAGCACATTGGAGACTGTCAGGTCCCATCGGCATTGCTGCCCCAGGCACAGCAGAGCGGGACATGGCGAGACATGCTCTGAAGGTAGGTGCTGCTCTGTTGAGCAGGGCGGGGGGAGAAGGTTTCAGCTGGGTTTTTTGTCCTCACTGATCACTGACAAGGGGAGAAGAAGACCAGCAAGAGGTTCCAAAAGAGCTTTTTTTCTCACTCACCTTTGTCTCCAGAGAAACTAGGGAAGAAAAAGGTCAGGAGTTGGTCCAACTACAGAGCTTGGCAGTGGCTCAGGCAAAATCCTGCTGGCTTTGAACAAAGATCTGCCTCTGCAGCATTCCGTGGTGACTGTATTCCCTCCTCTCTACCTTTCCAGGAGGAGAAGCTGGGGCAAGGAGAGAATGGACACAGAAGGCAGACCTGGAATCTAGTTTCATTTTATTTTAGCAAACCGCATGTTCTTCACTTATCAACATCTCTACATTAGCAATTGTATAGCTCTCCAACTTCTCTTTAGAAAAGGGTAAACAAGAGGTGACAAACTCAGGCTTTTCATCTCTTAAAAACATTTGAAAGTTGGATTCAAGAAGACTTTGAAATATTTTGGTTTTAAGGTAACAGATGTGGTGTGGAAACACTAATTCAAATCACCCGCCTAACCGAGAACTGCCCCTTTTGGAGCCCCTCTGGCACTAGACCCTCAGGAGACACCGTGGACCCAACTCAGCAGCCACCCCTGGGCCCATGGCTGGGGAAAGCAGCACCTCGGGGCTCAGTGCAAGTGCTGTATGTACATGGCTCCCTCACGGAAACACCAAGGACCTTAGCATGCAGGGATCTAGGGAGGACTCCTCTGCCATGGCACCTTCTCATTAAAGAATCACATTCCCCTGATCATCCTGTTCCTGCTGTCTAAAGATATAAAGATCTTCTTTGAAGAATTGTTTTAAAAGCCAACCCTCCCCCCTCAAAACCCATATGGAACACCATAAATGTACAGATTAGAGACGTCCTAGAAAAGTCCTAAAATTATTGCAGAAAGTAAAGATGACTCGTTCCAGGGGAGGGGCAGGCACGAGGCACAGCATCGAGATTTAACGAATGCTTGGGTTGGTTTGATTTAGTTTTCAGCTTTTCCCCATCATTCAAGAAAAAAAAAATTAAAAAATTAAAGAAGTGTTTAAGCATCAGAACTAAAATACAAATGCACATTGACTTATAAAACAAGATTGTGGATCTGACCATGGGATTCCCTGTCACTGGAAACATTTTACTTTTTTGCCCGGAGAGATTTCCTCATGGTGGATTTGCCCTTGGCAGAGGGTTTCACTTCCTTCCTCCCACGGGCTGCTGGTTTCTTGGAAGAGCTGCCACCAGACGCTTTCTTGATGGCTGGGGCTGCTGGTTTGGCTTTCTTAGCAGGGGTTTTGACCTTGGGAGGGGGCTTTGCTTTGCCCCGGCGGGCGGTGGGGGTTTTCCTTGGCTTGGGTTTGGACTCTCTTCGTTTCATTGGAGGGGCCCTGCTCCGGGACTTGGGGGGTGGTCTCTTCTGCATCCTGTCAGGAAGAGAGCACAGGAGCTCAGTGGAGGCACAAACTGTACCCAGAGCAGAGCTGATGTCAGCAATTTGCATAAATGAAGCACATCTTGGCATCCCTGTCCTTTGCCAACACATTCCATGAGCTAAATCCCAAAGAGTAAGAGCTCCTCTGGTATCTCTACATTGAGCACTTCCCATCCCCACAGACCTGCCAGTGAGGCTTCCAGCCTCATTGTTAAGCAAATAAACATATAAATAATGACAGTGAATCAGTCAGCTGTCAGAACAATTAAGAGCCCTAAGCACTCTCTCTCCTCTCTAAATGGGATTTTATTACTTAACAAACACTCATATTGAGTCCAAATTCTAAGTGAGGCAGGTCTCATATCTGGCTACAGAGCTGCAAATAATTACTGCAGGGAAGAATTTTTTTAAGGAAACAATAAATACAAAAAGTTCCATGTGAAACACCACACTTTCTAAAGCAGGAGACTAAAGGCAACACAAAGACTAAACACTGGCTCTCTCTCATCTGCAGGAGAAAAGAGGAAGGCTTCAAATTATGGAATGGGGGAAGTCAGTATTTCTGGAATAAGGAATAATTAGAAACTTCTGCCAACACCTGCGAGCAACAGCCCTGTGGATAGGTGCTCACACCTGAGCACTCTACAGCTGTGACAGACACTTATTTAATCCAAAGGAGCCCACTCATCTCTCATGCTGCCATACCTCTTCTTTGGTGGTGGCTCTTCTTCCTCAGACTCTTCAGATTCTTCTTCCTCCTCAGATTCCTCCTCTTCTTCCTCCTCAGATTCCTCAGAATCCTCATCCTGCTGCTTCTCTGGATAGAGCACATCTGGGCTACAAGAGGGGTCTGGTCAGAGCGTGATTTGCTTCTAAGGATACAGCTCCAGGGTAGGCAAGCCCTGGGTAGCCCTGGCTCTCCTCTGGCACTGCAGCTTCCCCCTAAGGTTACAGCTTTGGCCTAATCCAGCAATTCTGTAGTTGCTGCTGTCCCAAACCAAGGTCATTTAGTCTCTGCAATGGCAGAAACATGACAGCCTGGGAATGCACCAGCCCTAAGCTGTGCCTTCTCCATTTCTATCCCTCGTTGCTCCTTCCCTGCAAACCCAGGGAGAGAAGCAACAAAGTGGCAGGATCAGACTCCAGCAGCTAAGCATGGCTGAAGCTGTGGGGACTCGTGTGCAATACAGGGAGCTGGGGAGCAGGCACTTCAATTACTGTGCTGCCATTTGGCTCTTCCTGGGACACCAAGGCATCATCCCTGGGCTCCACATATAAACTCACAGCACAATATCACCTCACTGCAGAATAAAGTCTGGTTTAGACTCAGGGTAGCTAATCTAGGTCATCCTCCCTCCTCCCACCTCTCCTCCCCTAAGCAACAGCTGGGTCCTGCTCCTTAGGAGCACCCTGCCATGCAGAACCCATCCCACTTCCTGCTCAGGTGAATTGGTTTTAGCACAGAACACTTAAATAGCCCAGCCTGCACCAAAAGCAGCACAACAGACTTCCTGAGAATACTGAGCCCAGTATTTCTACTGCCCTTAAAAGCTTCCCTTGCTAATGAAGTCAGCTTTCTGTTCATCCAAATAACGCCATTATCCAGAGCATGGGTGACAAAGTGGCACTTCACCAGTGACTAAACCTTCCACAACCTCCCTGTAAATAGGAGGTTGGCTCATGAACTTCAGCTCTGATACCTGAGCTGTGTAAAACTCCTGAACATCATTTTACAGATAAGCTCTTTACCTAGGATAATAAGGGAAGCAAAGCTGAAAGGTTCCACTGAAGCCCTTCCCAGAAATTTGCTCCATCCAGCCATTCTTCTCACATTTCTGCAGGGTTCTCTTCAGCAGATGCACTGTGAAAAAGAAATCAGTGAAAAGTTGTGTTACTATCTTTATCCTCTTGTCTGATCTTACTGCTCGCTGCTTTGCCCTCTGAAATCAGAGCTGGAGTCAGGATGGGAAATCTTCTTAGTCAATTTTCGAGCAAGATACAAGATATTGTTCCTGAGCACCTGGCAAGAGCAGCTTTAAACTCTCCAAAGGAAGGAGTCAAGAACAGTGCATATTTCTGATGTCATGATCTTGGGATGCTCCTTCATAAACCATTTGGCAGCACCATGTAACTACCTCTGTCCAAATTTAACTCAGGTCTCAGAGTGTCCTCCAAAGTGTGTTTTAAAACAAGCCTTTTACCCTGGTTTTGATCTCCTCTAAATGTTGTATGTGCTGCATCTTTCCCCATACTGTGGATTGCTTATTGTTTTGTTTTTTAAAGGGTAAAATATTTAGTCTAGAAATACAACAAATTAACTTTTTATTCCAGTCTTTTATTCCAGACTTATTCCAGCCATTCCATTGTGTATTGTGTAAGAATTGAAACTCAAACCATGCAAGTACGTCTTTGGCAAAGAGCTTGGGTTGTTTAGTCAGTTCAGAACCATTTTCAACTTGAATTAGAGGGGCCATTTACATATTGAGCTCCCAGGGAAAAATAATGTTCACTCTCAAGCACGTTCCGAAGTTTTCGTAACCACAAGGCTGTTTTACTCGGGTGTCAAAGGTCGATAACAGCATGTAAAGGATTTGACTCCAGTCAAGCCAAGTTCTGCAATGAGGCATAAACTAGGGAGGAGAGCAGAGCTCTGGCTCTGCAATGTGTACCCGCCTGCTTTTCACATCTCACCACATCTTCCTCCGGTTGCTCTCAGAACAAAGCAGAGATCATCACAATTCATTTTATGTAACAAGGAGAAAGAAAACGACAGATTGCAGGCTGAGATCTCCTTATCAGCCTTGCAGGAGTGACAAGCACTGCAGGCTGGCTCAACACAGGCCCTAAGGACCAGGGACATCCCCAATGGTCCTGAAAATAAACCATGCGAGGGCTTAGGAAACCTGGAACCTCTTTTCCCTGCCCTGAGATTAAGAAGTCACACTCAACATCAATTTTGAATTGGCAGAAGGCCTGGGGGCAGCTTCTTCAGTCCTGGAACCTGTGCTGTGTGTCAGTAACTCCGCACCAAATAGCTGTGCTGATGCTGTGCTCCAGCTCCAGGTAAAGACTGTGGGATCAGAAATCTCTCTGCTCCTGAGGAATGGCACCCACCAGCTCAGTGACACCACAGGAACAAACTGATCTATGTTCAGGTTTAAGCAGAGACCGCTGTGAGCTCAGCCTGTCTCAACTGACCTCCAGCATCAACCAATTGCTTCGGGGCTTGGCCCAAAAAACCCAAATAATCCATCAGAAAATCTGCTTGAAAGCCTCTGCTCAGGCAAAAGTCAAACCAGACAGTGTCACTCCTGGGAACAAAGACAATCTCCCTTCCCAATAAAATACAATTGGCTTTTCTCCTTATTTGTTTGACCTTTTAAAAATCAGATGCAAAGTAGGGCCTCAAAAAATCAGTAAGAGGGGTGCTCATGAATGCTTTTTAAAAGTTAAACTACACAAGTTCTCTAAATAAAAAGCAATAGGAACTGCATTGATGCCAAGCTGTCCCTTTCAAAGCAGAGAGAGATGAAATCAACTTGGTGATTTAAGAACAATAAAGTACGTAAATACTATTCCCCCCTCCTGGCAATAGCCAAGAGAATCATGCATTCTGTCTCAGGAACTGGTCTTTGTTTGCCTTGAAAGGGACTGATGGGAATTAAAACCACAGAACATCTCTGCAGCACAAAGAGCTGAGCAGATGCAGCTCCCTGCAAGCTCAACAGAGCAGTTTAAAGGTGCTGCATAGGCACATCTACAGCTGCAGGACTCTCTCAGCAGCTGTATTTTCATGCAGAATAGAAGCAGTACATGGATCAGTACTTTACCCTGGAAGTTGGAGTTGGTCCCTGGGTAATTTTCCAGGATATACTTCTTCAGTGCTGTGGTGGAGCAGGTCTTCGGTTCGTTCATGGCCGCAATAGCAGACAGGATGGCATCTTCCATCAGAGTCCCACCCAGCAGGGGCTTCTCCCCTGATTTCTTCAGCTGTTTTCCAAGGAGGAAGAGAAAAGCATCAAGACAAAATTCTCCCAAACCAGGTCAGGACAAGCTCCTCTGCACCAGGTGGGTCGGCGCTCCTGCATTAGCACAGATACGTTTAATATTAAAACACTGCACAGGGAACACTGCTCTCCCAGCTGCAGGTGGGAGGGCAGGTCTAGTCAGTCAGCTGGCCTGGGGGGCTTTATCAGCAACACCTCACCCCAGCCCCCATAT
This sequence comes from Nicator chloris, assembly GCA_013400495.1. Taxonomy (NCBI): domain Eukaryota; kingdom Metazoa; phylum Chordata; class Aves; order Passeriformes; family Pycnonotidae; genus Nicator; species Nicator chloris. Next base: position 354,587 of record WAAE01020586.1, on the reverse strand, counting down.
ACATTGCAAGGATGTAGCTGTCTAAGGGTCTATTGTTCAAGGGAGGAAAGAAAGCAAAATAAATCACATCTTCCTCCATTCCACGGACCAAATGTACCCATGAGAGTTCCAAGGCACACACATGGGCACCTGCTGCACTTCCAGTGAGGGATGGAAAGGAAAGCTTACCCCACCAGCTCCCTACTGTGCTGGTGAGTCAGAGCTGAGCAGTGCATGTAGCACACTCAGCAAGGGAACAGGGGTCTGCTCCTGAAACGGAGACCGAGAGGAGAACAAGACTCCTACTGCTCCATAGCTGGACAAGTGCTGAGCATGCCAGGCTGCTGAAGAAAGGTCTACCCAGTGAAACTAGGGGACAGGGCGCAGTAATTGACATCCAAGGCTTGTGGTCAACAAAGATGAACCCAGTCTCTGACCTGGAATGTCCCAGATGCTCCCTTTCCTGTGATCTGCTCTAACTGGCCCTTCTCTACAGCTCTCTGCAGGGCGTTCTTCAGCAGCTGGGGTCTGAAACACAGGAAAAAGCTTTACTGACACACACTGACAGCTCCAAAAACAGAGAAACAGCACTTTGCAGCGTGTGAGCAGAGCAGCACTTAGAGTGTCTGCCTACATGCAGACACTGTCAATGGAGACCCGTCAGTGACGCTCATTGCCCGGGCAGAACACGGCACCGCGCTGGGAGCTGAGTGGGGGCGCAGACTCGGCATCACGGCACTGCCGGCAGCTCTGGGCATGCGGCCCTGGCAAGGATCCACTCACCTTGAGAAGCACATTTGGATGTGGTGGGCACTCAGTCAGCTCACAGGCAAACAAGGGGCTGACAAAACCCTGTTAGAGGTGACATGCAGGGTTTTCCTAGTTTTGCTTCCCAAGCCTCAACTTGCTCTATACAGGTCAGCTTAAAGTTTACTGTACATATGTGCTGGCTGAAGCATCCAGATCCAAGGGGAATGAGACCCCAAGGAGAGGCCTTCACATGCAGGCAGGAAGAGGGTGTGGGTGTGGTTAAGGTGTGCAGAGCAGCACTGCTGGTGGTGTCAGTAACAAAGATGGGATGTGGAGAGACATAGGAAAAAGCACAGCTTTCCCTCAACCCTTCGCACAGGCCCTGCAACTCAGAGCAGCAGCTGGCTTAAATACCACACTGGATCATCGTGAAGCAAGACAGAATCAGAGGAAGGCTGAGTTTCCCCAATCCTCTGCTTACTAAAGCAACTCCAGCACTTACCTTATATCTACTTTGAGTTTGGGGTAATACTGAGACACGTATTTCTTGATCAGGCTGTAAGAAGCTTCCTTGGGCTCACACAGGCGGGTGAAGGCCAGTGGCAGGACGTCTTCCAGCTTCACCTGCTGCTCTGCGCTCGGAGCCAAAGTGCTTTTCTGAAACACACAGAATTTATGCACCAGCAGGGCCTAAAAATCTGGGCTTCTGAATCAGCAATGCACATGTGGGGATAAGTGCTCCTGACACTGGCTGCTGAGCTGGAAACTCAGGTGCTGTAAGGCAGCTCTTTAACAACTTAAAACATTTTGCAGCTTAAGAGATATACAGCATATCTGGCTGAATTTTCATAGGACTTTTAGGAAAACTTTACAAACACAAATTGCTGAGTATCTAACATCTGTATTTTTAATTATTTCCTTCTTCTTGCTATAGACATTTTCCTCTGCCACCCTTCAGTGAGATAGAAGAAAAATCATAGAATCACAGAATTATTCAGTCTGGAAAAGCCTTCCAAGATCATTGAGTCCAAACATTAACCTAGCACTGACACATTCACCACCAGGTCCCCAAGTGCCACATCTGCAGGTTTTTTCAAGACTTCCAGGGATGGTGACTCCCTGGATCGACTGTGCCAATCCTTTACAAGCCTTTCCGTGAAAATGATACATGCTGACATGAAACTTAAAACTCATCAAAGACAGAACCTGTTTACACAAATCAAGTCTTCCCCAAAATGAACAGCTAAATAAGAGTCTTTTTTTTGAAATAACACAATAAAATCTTGATTGAAGCCAATTTTCCATTTTGAGTTTTCCTCCATCCCTTTTGTTACTATGAGAGGGGACGATCAGGGAAGAATGGTCTATCCTTGATACAGAAAATGTGCTGAAGTTCAGTGATTTGATGCTGAACAGCAGCTCTGCAAACAGTGCAATGGGTGAGGGAGCTGCTTCCCTGCCAGCCAAATTCATCCAAAAGATCTGTTTTCCTGCAACGCAGAGAAAGTAACTGGGAACAAAGACACCCATATGCTGCAGAGAGAGGTGATGTGTCAGCAGGTATCAGCTGACAGGTATCAGCTCACACTTCTTGTTGAGCCAGCAAGCTCTGTTTAAAAAGTTTCACTGCAATTAGTTTCCTCCAGGGCCCTACACCAAATGTGTGAACATTTCCTTCAGTTTTAGGGCTTTTGGTCTCTCCAGGAGGCAAGAGATGACCACCAAGGTGTTACCTGTCTAACTTCACCTGTCTAATCCCAAGGGATTAATATTTTGCAACTGCAGCATTAGGAATGTGTTTCACACACTCAGCACAGCATGGAGTGGAGATCAGCAGCGCTGGAATCACAACTAACTGCAAAGCTCAAAAAACCATCCCCTTCACATTAGTCCCCAACAACACCCAGCACCAGCAGCTTTCTTCCAGAAGCCTTAGGATATTTTCTTCTTCCTCCCTCTGTCCTCACAGCTGATAGGAAAACATTCTCCTCAGTCCTAAAGACTGGAGTCTTCCCTTTATCCACACAACAGATAAAACAGATGCAGCAGTAGCATAAAACTCTCTTCCAATACCTGAGAGGCACCTCTCTCTGCTCGGTAGAGACAGAGGAAGAGTTTCATGGTTATTCAGTTTTCTGCCTCTGAACCAAAGCCTAGGGGGTTAATGTAAACATTTTTAAGACTGAAATTTTGATCGTTTGACTTGGGGTTAACTCCTCATAGTAGCTGTCTGATTCTGATACCAGTGGGATGGGTGTTTTAATTGCTGTGCTTGGGGAGAAAAAGCATAGCAAGGAGGAGAACACTGGGTTGAGAACACTGGGTAAGGTACACCCAAGTAAGTGCTTCAGTGCAATACATTTCAGAGTGTTGTTTAAAATGATCCATCTTACCTTTCTGTCTCTGGCTTTTGGAACACTTTTTCCTGCATTAGACACCACCACAAAGCTCCCAGAAGCTCCCTTTCCTTTCACCTGGTTCAAGAGAAAGTCAGTTTCAGTCCTTAACAAAGTAACTCAGAACACTAACAACCTAAGAGGAACTCACTGACATCACGATGCAGATTTTGAATGCACTGTCACCCTGCAGTGGGTTTTTATGGCCGAGGCCTGATTTGAACCTACTGAAACTTCAGTAAGATCAAAAACTGCAGGCAGACATTGGGACATACTCTACTGTCCTGACCAGGAGATCCTGCCAGATAACACAGGCATAAATTACAGAGTTAAAACCCAAACTGCTGCAGAAGTGACACTGCTGGGCTCACATGCTGCTACAATGCTGTGTGACACAACACCCATAAACTGCCGCACATTGCACAAACCCCAATGGTGCTAAGTATGCAACTGACACAACAGCACTGAAATCCTGCTAGTGTCAAACAAAGCAGAGGTTGATGAACATCCATGAAGAACATGCTCATTCCACAGACCTTCTAATGGAGTTAAGAAATTCTTATGAAGTTCCCAGAATCATGGAATGGTTTTGGCTGGAAGGGATCTTGAAGAACATCCAGTTCTACCCCTGCCATGGGCAGGGACACCTTCCACTATCCCAGGTTGCTCCAAGCCACATGCAACATGGCCTTGGACACTGCCAGGGATCCAGGGGCAGCCACAGCTTCTCTGGGCAGCCTGTGCAGGGCCTTCCTACCTGCCCAGGGAAGGATCATTTTCCAATATCTCATCTAAGCCTGTTCTCTGGCACTCTGAAGCCATTCCCCCTTGTCTTGTCACTCCAGGCCCTCGGAAATAGTCCCTCTTCAGCAATGCCATCTCCCCAGTGCTGCTCCACAAAGCAGTTCTTACCTGCCTAATGATTCCCCTCTCCAGCTCCCTTTTCAGTGCTTGCTTCAGGAGGTATCCCCTCCTCTCCAGCTCCAGGGAAGGATATTTGTGGATGATGTATTTCCGTATTGCAACAACAGAGGCGCCGCTCTTCTGAAAGCAGGCCTGAAACAGAAACAAAACATTAGAAACTACCTACACTGGAATTCTCCTGAGTGGCATGGAAGAACAGAAATTGGAGTGACGCACACAGACTACCACAGGATGCCAGGGCTGGCCTTTTCCCCACTGTGAATCAAATCGAAAACATGACTAACAAAATACTTAACTTTCCCCTTCTGAGTTGACGAACGCAATACAAACAACACAAAAGAAGCACAGCAAGTACATATTTACTTCTCCCCTGCTCTGAAGCACACTCACATGGAATGGCTTAAAATACAAAACAGTCACCTCTTGGCAACGCTGCACAACTGATTTGCTAATGTTTTATTAATGCCAGACAGGGTAATCACTACGTCAGAACAACCTGCCAATTGTTTTTAGGATGGAGGATTGACATCAGTAAACTAGCAAAATCTAAGGTGAAGTACATCTTTTGAAGATACATGGAAAGGCCATCTTGCAATTAAGGCTGGTGAATTCCAGGCCTCCTCTGAAGGGAGCGACCAAGCTTTCAGGGGAGAGTAGCAGCACAGCTACAACAGCAGAGATCTCTTCTTACAATCAGGAGGGATCAAGTAAACCAAGACCACTTTGGAATGCAGGTTTATAGTATCTCCATCTGTCCTGGGTTAGAGTAAGTTAATGCTAAAAGAAAGCACATGTATCAAACAGATGGATGAATCCAGGTAAATGAAGTTAAATGTGGCTAGGAGGCACAGCAAAAAAAATTATGACAGCAATCCACCAGGTTATGCCATCTTAGCTGTTCCTCATAATATAATTAGGGAGGGAAACAAATTCTAAACAAAGAAATCAGCTACAGGGCCCCTCATCCTCTTCATGGACTCACATGTCAGCTCCATGGGCTTCCAGGCACAAGCACACCCATCTTACACACTCAGCTTCCTGCTAACACACAGCACTGTCACCTGCACCTCAGAAAGCTGAATTTGTGTGTTTTAGGACATAAATTGAATAAAAACCACATTTGTGTCCTGCTTACCTTGATGGCCTCAGTTAAAATCGCATCCATTTTGGGCCGGGAGGTGGCTGCCATCTGAGTCTGCTTCTGTGCCCGAGCCAGCTGGCTGGCAGAGAGCGTGGCCCAAGCAGGGATGGTCTTCTTCACCTTCTTCTCCTTCTCCTTAGACTGATCCTTCTCACTTAGGGAAAATACAGAGCAGTAGTAAGACAAGAGGCGCTAAAACAAGCCAACAAGCAGGACAAGAACACAAAAAAAAAAAGCTCAGAACATCTGACATGATTTAAATTAATGTAATTTAAGGACTATTTTGAAGTGTCTATTAGTAAAAGGGGACCTTGTATCACTATTCAGCCTCACATGTTGAGAACAGCAGCTCCACATGATCAGTAGCTTCTTCCTTCAAAGTATCTTAAGGAGAGGCACCTCAAGACACCCATTCTCTCTTTTCTCTCCCACTATCTTTTCTCTCTGTAGAGCCTGACTTCCTTCAGAATCCTACCCAAATCCCTGAATTCAGTGCCAAGCAAGCCTTACTCCTTTTTGGTTTCTTCTGAGGATTTTGTTTCCTCCTTCCCTTCATTCTCAGGTTCCTTTGGCTGTTCTGCTTCACTGGATACAGCAGGCAGGGTTTCAGTCTCTTGTTCCTCTCCAACAGAGGCAGATTCCTCAGAGGTGACTTCTGCATCTAGAAAATGTGAAAAAGCATCAAGTTACTGTCCAAAACAGCTTTTATTCTTTAGGAAGGTAGAGGTAAAAAAAGCTAATCTTAAGAACACACCCCACTTATTATTTCCCACCAATTTATTTTCACTAACTTAAATGTGTTATTTAAAAGCAATTTAAAAAGTGAAGAAAAGTACTGAAAAGAGCTTCAGTAAAGGTGCAATCAGCCCCCAAATGCTAGAACAACTGCAAACAACATCATGCAACATTTTCACAATTAACTAGTTCCAACAGTGTTCTCTTAATTCCACAAGCTGCTGTTGCAGACAGGCCTGGGATTCTAAAAAGCAGCTTTGCTTACAACCCAGTTGTTTTCAAACACAAAAGCACTTGAAGGATAATTACAATTCCATCACATTTTCCCAGACTTGGCAAAGCTTTAGGTGGCACGTGCATTGGCAGGAGCACTTGTATATCAGAAGGATCAAATCCAGTCAGAAATCAACTCACCAAGGAAATAAAAAAACACATAGAAGCATATTTAGCTGAAAACAGGCCATAGAGACTGGGCTGCTTACTAGATAAAATGCATGTAAACTGAAATTCCACACTCTTTGGACGAATAAATGCCCACCAACTCTGTGCTGCTTAAGCATTTTTTATACTTTCCTGTGCAGTTTTCCCATGAAGGCATTTAAAATACATTGAATTAAGAGTCAGTTTTGTAGGTAGTTTTTTTATTTGTGACACCAAAGAGGACAAAGAATGAAACCAACTGACTGTAGCAGTGAAATAACATTCTGGGACACTGAGGCCAAGCTGCTAAGACCAGCCACATTAATATCAGGCTAGACTGCATGACACATTGTGGTAAAATGTTTTTGCTCAGCAAAATAGAGAAAAAAAATTTGAATACTCTGTTTTTCCATTCATTAACTCCATCTTTTGATCTCAAACCATCTTTCTGACGCTACTGAAATTTCATAATTTCTTTACCCTAAAGGATGTGCAAACTTAAAAGGGATGATATTTAGCCATATTTTTATGTCTGGAGTGACACAGGGTATAAAAGACAAAACAAGTGGGTTCAGACTGAAAACAGTGTCTGCAAAACACAAATCCTGGAAAAGCCTGGGATAGGGAGCCAAACATTAATATTTGCATCCTGGCTGTAGGGTTTTCCAGGAGTGTCAGAGCCAGCCTACATTTGGAAAAACATTAACCCTCTCTAGAACTATGACTGTACCTGCTTTGACCTCTTCCCCTTCGGCAGGTTTGCTTTTGGGAGGAGTCTCCCGGGAAGAAGCATTCACCGAGCGACGGATTGGCATTGTGTCGTCTTCCACTTTCTACAAAAAGCACAAGAAAATCAGCACAGATGCTGGAAAGAATCTGAAAGCTTTGAAATGGGATTAAAGTAAATCAAAGCAGCATAGGTAGAAATATTGTGGTTTGGATATTTTAGGATGTTAAAAGACAGTAGCCCTCAAACCAGCTTCTTCAAAGCATACTAGGAGAGGATAGTTCCACATTTTATGGTTATAAAGGAAATAATTTCGATTCCAAATTAAATGAGATGAGCATTTGAGGATTTTGACAGACACATCATCTCAGGGAAAGCAGGGAAGAGGAAGCAGAGTTTGTTAGGCTCTCAGCCGAGTTTCTTAGAAGCAGGGGAGAAAGAGTACTGAGTAACCTTAAACAGGACTGGAAGTCAAGGACTGATCCAAGGGCAAGCTTGGAGAAAGGGCCAGCCCCTACCTCACTCAACTTGTCCGTGTGGATCAGCTGAGCTCCCGTTAAGAGTGGAAGCGCCTTATGATGCACGGGTTCAGCTTCAGACAGATCAGTCGACATTTAAATTAATTTCTAGCCCCAAGTGCAGGTAACTGTGGATCCCCAGGTTTTAACCCCAAGGACTTTTTCCTAATGGTTTTCACAGTGCAGTGAGGAGTCAACCTAAAGTACAGAAAAGATGTGGTGTGAAAATTAACAAAACAAAAACATCTACGTCCATATATATCTATCAAATTAAAGATTAAAAAGAAAAGGCTAAATGACTTAATGACTAACACAACTGACAAGAACACTTGCATTCAACAAAGATGCTAAAACATGTATGCAAACTGGCGAGCTACGGGTGGAACAGAAATGGGAAAGGTGCAGGCCAGACCTGCTCCCATTGGAAGACGGCTGGAACATAAAAAGACTCTTTAAGTTAAGGGCAAGCACTGATGAGAAGCAGCCATTGCACTGTGTGCTGAGTGAGGGAACTGGTCACTCAGTGACTGGGTAAAAGCAGGAGCTGCCACATGGAGCTGAGGAACTACACCATTACATCTGTTAGGCAGAAGATACAAGCACTGGGAACCCAAGCCATGCTCCCTCAAACGAAACCCCACCAATTTAAAGAAATGAAGGAATCTTTTGACAAAAATATGACAATCGAAAGTGCAGTCTCCATGCCTTCTACCAGAAAACATAAGCTTGCCAAAGCTCTGCTCCAAACACATGCACTGTCATAGATAACGAGTTAAGCTTAGTTGAAGCCTCATCAAGTCTCAGCCTACTACTATTACGCTTTTACAGCCTTTCTTACCTGCTGCCCATCTGCCTGCACTGACTTCTCCTAAGGAGAGAGGCTCCACTAATTCCATCACAAAACTGGGATTCATTGGCTCGTTCACTTCCTCTCGGCATCCCCCTTAAAAACCTCAGAAGCAAAGCCTCACCTCCAGCAAACCACGGCTGGACCTGTCCTAATTGCATCCAAAGATAAGCTCCAGCCTGCCCTCCTCCGTTCCTCACAGAGAAACAGCTAAATGCCCCGTTTTCACCTACTCTGGCTGTCTCCTTTTGCTTCGAAGGCAGGCACTTACCATAAACTTTCTCTTTCAATAGGTATTTCTCCAGCCTGGGCGTTTTCCTCTTGAACAGACCCAGAAACAGTCCCAGCCCTGTTTTCAAGCTGACTTTCACCACAGTTTCAGCACTGCTCTCCCCATTGCATGGGTGGATGCTCTGTACCACACCAACACCAGGTCTTGCCCAAAAATACAGTCCTGCCATTACTCAGCAGTGGGGATCCCTAATCAGTCAGAGGCACTTCTGACAGGAACTGAACAGCCACGCTGAAAACCCACGGGGAACTGGTCCTGCCTCAGCACCAGGGAAAGCAAAGCCCAACAGCACTGCATGTTTTCTTCTGAGGCAAAACAGAAAGATCAAAACACATCACATGCCAACAAAACAAAAAATGAGATGAATGAAGCTTTCTTGTGAAATGTCAGGATGTGAAAATATACTAATTACCGACTAGAATATACAGAATATAGCACACCACTTAGAAAAATGGCCTGTTTTAAGGGACCTTCCTTCTTCAAGTGTGGAAAGTAAAAGGAAAAAGAATGAAAATTTTCACCAGGCTTCAGCTCAATATCCAGTGTTTTTTCTAGCAAGTAGAGTCTAAAGCTCTTTAAGAAAGTGACAGAATTTTGAAGTGAGTTCTAAAATAACCAGCTACAGATTCCCCCTCACGGAAATCAGTTGGGGGCTACAAAAGACACATTCCCTGGGATTAAATACACACAAGTGCCACACTATGGCTGACATGGTCCTGGGGTTTAATTATTTTTAAACTGTGTGACCTGCATGACATATGCACGAAAGCAGTACTCCCAACTTTGACTTACAATTCCCCCAGTTCTGAAACCCCTTTTGTTTAGATCAGTGTATAAAGCACTGGAGTCTTTTTGCTCTCAAGAGTACAACTTAACACAGCACAATTCCTTGCTTCTGTGCCTGCAATACAGGCAAACAAACTGGTATTCAGCAGAAATTCAGCCTTATTGATTGTCTCTGCCTTCCCAGGCATGGATCATCTCAAAAGGCCCAGGGAATCAGAGGGGCAGGAGGACAATCTCCACCTGACTGCAAAGCATTGATCTCCAGGGGCAAGGTCAGAAGCCTGACTTCATGACAGCATCCTCACAGGGACTATGCCTGCTCAGCCCACTTCTTTCCATGGGGGCATCAAAAGTAGTTTTCTGCACTGAGTGTGAAATACCAACCACAAACAGGCCTGAATTCAGTTCCTCAAATAGATAAAGCAAAAAAAGAGAAAGTTTTGCAACAACAATGCAGAAAACCTCACTCCCCTCTCCAAATAAAACAGATTTGTGTAAAGGAGAAATCAAGTCACCCAAACCAACTGTTACCTGGAAATGCTATTTCAAAAGACAACTTTAAACAGGAACCACAGCTACAACCACAACCATCACTCAATAAAAAAATGAAAATAACAACTGTGTTTTGCATTTACATAGATATCAAACAAACATTGTGCCTTGAAAGGGAGAAGAGGCCACCAGCTGAGGATGCAGTTTTCAAGGTGGTTGTTGGGTGATTTTAGTAAACACTTAAATCTGATCAACTGGCAGAAAGATATAATCGCATCAGCAGTGAAAACACCACCAGGATACTAACCTTCACCAAAGTACAGAAAGTCACTCCTCACAGAGTTATATCTCTTTTTCTACAGGAAAACTGCAGGTTCAGAGGCTCCCAGCTATCATGAACTAGTTATTCCAAAGCAGGTAAACCAGCAAGGAACTGATAAGCAACAACCTCCCCCCCCAAACTCCTGGGTTTCTAGATGAGCAGGAATGTGTCCACTTGCCCAGCTCAGGGAGTAGCTGCAAATGGAAGATCCAAAGGTAAAGAGAGTTTTTCAGGAACGACTCTGAACCACCTATCACAATTTCCTCCTGAACTATCACATCATTAGGAATAAATAAAGGCAGGCTTCAGGTGAGACATTTGATAATATTTCCTAAGTGTGGAGTCCCTCCACTAATGTAAGAGACACAATAATGTAAAAAAAAAAAAAAAAAAAAAAAAATTGGCTGAGTTCTGGAATTTCTGCTGGCCGAAAGATTCTTCAACTTATCTCAGCCTTCAATTGCCTTTGAGAGAAAATGCTTCAGGATAAATTAGGTTTTGAATGTGTCAATCCAAGTGTCAGGCTGGCAGAAACTCCAACTCACAGGGACTCAAGGTAAGGTGAGCAGGCTGAAAATAAATATGCAATGGAAAAATGAGGAAGTGTATCCAATCCTGGGCCACTGGGGTTTCCCCTTACTATCACACAACACATGGATGATTGATGTACTTAGATGTGACTGGGGACAAAGTACATGACACCAGCCTAGAAATGAGGTCAAAAAGGGCTAAAAAAAGGTTTTATGCACTTGCAGGTTAGAAGGCAGGGTATCAAGGGGTACAAATCCAACAACCTGACAAGTGTTGCAAGCAAGAACAGCTGTTTGTTATCAGAAAGCATTAAAAAGCAAAGTAAAACTGGGTTTTAAAACCAGGCTATTGATTACTGACAATTATTTACTACTCTATAATGCACAAGAGTATTTAAATGACTTGGAAATGGCAGAAAAAAAGCACAGGAAATGTTAATACTTCTGCAAATCCAAATCAAACATGCCAAAACTCATCACCTTCTAAATTGCAAGCTGCACAACTCTTTCAAGGCTTTGTCACCCTGAAATCGTCAAAGCTGTTCCCTAAAAACACAGCCCAGGTAGCAGATACTTTGTCAAACCCTCAGTATCTACATGGTCCCAATATATCATCCAGCAACATCTCGGTTACAAATGTGTCTGCCAGGACTTTTCAGCTGGTGCTGTCACTGCCTGTGCTCCGAGGTGTTCCAGCACTCTGCCTTTGGCTTTTCCACTTATGGAGCTGCCTGTGGTCTTGGCTAAGTCAGCCCAGAAGTACTTAGTCATTTAAACCAGCCTAAAGTCCTGCAGATTAATAAAAGATGTTATTGAATAAAGAATACAAAGTTCCAACTTCTGATCTTTATTTGTCAACCTACTTGGAAACTCCTTTGCATGTGGCTGAGCACAGCTGGCATTCCCATCACTCCTGCTGCATCCAACAAGTTTTGTCCCAATCCTTAGGGCCACCATTTCCCAGGACGTGTCCCAGCTCCCTGGAATTTCCCCCTGATTCAGCTCCAAGGTCTGCATTTGCAGCTGTCCTGGGGTGGAGGCTCCCAGGGCTCTCTTCCAGGCTACCTGAGCCCTGCACACTGCAGGCTGCACAGAGCAGCTTGTTTCAATTAACCAGGAGCAGCAGTCCAGCACACACATCCCTGAGCTCCCCACTTGCCAGACAGCACATTCCTCAGCCTGTGTTAGAGTGTCCATTTCCATCCACTCCGTCCCTGGACAGCGTTATGGGGGAAACACAAACCCCATGCACTTTAGGGTTCAGGGGAGCACAGCAAAAATCCTTCACACTTATAGCATCCAACCGCAGGAATTCCTGCACTCAGAGACCCAAAGGAGGGTTTTTTTAAGCCTGAAGATATATTTTCATTTGAATACATTTTTGTTCAGTATTGAATTTAAGCCTCTGACTCCAAATGCCATGAATGAAACCCAACTTATGCCTTGCCTGTCCTGATTTTTACAGTGCACAGTCAAAATCAAACCCTGCCCTTCTGTGCACACAGATGCTGCTTTCACTGAAGGAAAAAAAAAAAAAAAAAAAAAAGGCACATTAATAGAGTGGGACTGATGCTCCCACCCAGGGCTGAGCTCAGCACTTGTCTGTTAGGGTCCAACATCACCAATCCCAAGCAAGCACAATCCCCACATCTGTTTATTGAAACAGAAGTAACCACCCATGCCTCATCTCCACTGTTCTCCACACAAAGAACACCAGCCCAACAGAAAACCACTACAGGTTTCTGATTCTCTTTCCATCAATCTCTGACCTGCAAGAAGGCAGTAAGAACAGATTGTTTCTGTTGCCTGGATTATTTTCCATTCCTACATCCAGGAGTTTTTCCTCATGTCCCCAAACAGCCACAGTCAGAGAGCAACTTAAATTACTCCACCATCATACCTAAAACTCACAGAAACTTCAGCCAAGGGATTCATATGAAGCAGAATTTCTGCCTGCACAGCTGTCTCAAAATATTCCATCTCCCCACTGATTCTCAGGATCATGGTGGTGACAAGCTCTGAGGAACAACAGTTTTGAACAGTTTTTGGCTAGAATGGCCCTTGATCCAAATTCTCCACACTCTGTCTATGCCACATGGCCACTGAGGGATGAAATCACCCCCACTAGAGTGCACAGAGTTCAGCTTAAGTTTAAAACAAGGTCAGGTCACAAAGTTAAAACAACTCCAATATGAAAATCCCCTGATGAAAGTTCTTATAGCCTTGGATAAAATATCTTAATTCAGGATCCAACTTCATGAATTTTGACAAACTGCTGACACCTGAATGAAAATTTAGGCTGCAAGTGTTACAAACCAGGGTTTGAACCCTTTATAGGCCATCTCCTCCTTGCTTAGATAAGATTAAATTTAAAACCACTGTATAAACCCTCCTCCCAACTACTACTTATTCAGCTATCATTTATTATTCTACAGCCAAAACTATACAAGATAAAAGCCATTATTTCATTGCAGTCTGTAAGAAATCTACCCACACCTCCTATTATAGTCCATCAATGTAACACTTTTATTCCCTCCCACAGAAGTTTAAATCCTCAGAGGACCCCAGGTCACTTGTAACAAAATGCTGCCGAAAGATTTACATGTCACTTTCTGCTGAAAGGGAAAAAAACACAGGAAAAGATATTCTGAAGACAAAAACAATTTAAGGAGCTTCTGCCAGATGAATGTGCATGATGAATTGAGAAGATCATTAATTAGCAAGCTCACACAGGTAAACGAGAGAAAGCTCCAAAAGCCACCTTTTTTTACCAGGTTCTTCCCCCCAGCAGGAATTACATGGGGTTGTTTTTTTTATTTTTTTATTTAATTTTTTTTTCTCTACTCTTGCAGGTTTCCAAGGATAGCCCACTCTATCCAACAATTTTAAGTCTCACCTGAGGAAGGTCTGTGCTGTCCTGCCCAGTCCATCAAACACCTCTACTGTTGAACTGAACTCGCCTCCCTCTCCTCTCACTGCTCTCATGGAGAAGGGATGCTGTTTACAAACACAAGCACTTCCGAACCTTTCCTGCCTCAATGGGAGCTGCTTGCCAAAGACTGCTGGCCAACTCTTTCTCGAAGATGCTAAAAATACTATTTATGGTCAAAGCAAACAAAAGTCACGTGCTGGGAAATCAGAGTGCAACACTTACTCAATAGTTAGATAAGAACTGGGAAGTGACACACTTGCTAACTCAGAACTCATTTAGTAGGGCTCCTAAGAAGTGAGAAATACCACGGCTATAAACAAACTATCCAAACTATCAGTCTCTGCTACACTGTATAAAGGAGTGAACACACCCACAATCCCACATCAGCCAACTTTCTTCTGCAGTACGGGCTGGGCAGTTCCCCAGTGATTTGCAGACACTGGTTAGTGGGAAAACAGTCAAAATACACGTGGGAAGGATTTATTCTGAACAGTGTTCCCAGTCTGGAGCTGTCCTCAGGTGGAGCAGGTAAGGTGCTGGGGCCCCCTGGCCTGGCAAGAACCACCCCAGAAGCTGCTCCTTCTCTCCTTAAATCTTTGCAATGTTTTATCCCAAAACACCTCACAGCCTAGAGCAGTAAGAAGGATAACGATACAGGAACGGAAGCCTGTCTGGAACTGCCCCATTCCAGACTGGAATTTAACAGCCTTCTCTCTAGGGAATATGTGCACTACAGGAGGAGGGTGATTAACACTCCTTAAGCGAGCTGTGAGCACCTGGGCGCAGGGAGGCACTCGGAAATGCCCGGGAGCTCACACCTTGGACTGTATCCATCGCTATCAGCCCCGAGGGGGATTAGGGACCCTTTTTAGGAAACGGAGCCACATCGGAGCGAGACTGAGGATCTCTTCGAGTGGTGGCACTTCTCGGGCGTTGAGGAAGTGAGTTAGTGCAGGCAAAACCCCAAACAACCGCACAGCCAAGCAGTCGAAAGGCGGCAAGGCCACGGCGGGAGCCAAGGCGCTCCCTAAGTTTATAAATAGCGATTATTTATTGTGTTGCGGCCCCGTCAGGCCCTTCCGCCTCTGACCTTCCCCGGGGCTCGCCCTGTGTCGGCAGGACGGGAGAGGCATGTTTTAGGCGCGTTTGAGGCCGCAGCTCCTTTGTGAGGGCCCGCGGGCCCGCACCCCGCCGGGCCCCGCCGGGCCCGGCGACACCCACGGCCCGGGACCGTCTCCTCGGGCCTGTGCCGGGCTGCGCCCACCGCGACATCGCGCCGTGCCCGCGCAGCGTGTCGCGACTCCCCGTCACGACAGCCCCGCTCCCCTAGGCCTGTCAGGGCAGGGAGGGGGGGGGGCGCGCTGAGGGCAGTTCCGGGGCCCCTTCGGCGGCGCC